>JAUUDZ010163012.1:0-18433 GCA_032361705.1 Panulirus versicolor | reverse complement strand
CTATTCATACTTTATGCTCTTCTTTGTAATATTACATACTGCTCTTCTTAAAAAGATGCAATAACTTCTCTAAAATAGCATGCTGTTTGTTCTCCCTACATCAAACTGCACCGAACTAATACTTACAGCTTTTCAATAATATTCCCCATTAGTTCCTTGAAATACTGTAATTTACCTGACATTAACTCTCATTAGCCACCTCCCTTCCTTTTCTAATAATCTATTTCTCAGGCCTCATTCCTGCACACATTCACTTAAGAATTTCATTCCTTTTTTTCTAAAAAGACCACTTTTACTTATATCTGTTATCTTTTATCTTTATGTCTAATAAAAAAAATCACTATGCTTTGAATATAACACTATGAAGGATTCAACTTCTTCTAAAGTCTCTCCCTGTCAACATAAAACTACCTAATATCATTCTATGATGCTATTTCTCTCTTTCCAAACTAACATAAAACTATCTAATATTCTATGATGCTATTTCTCTCTTTCCAAACTAAATGCTGCCTCTATTAAAGCACCTTATAATAACTCCAAACCATTTCAAACTCATTTTGCAAAATTTTTTTAAAATCACTCATCTATACACTTAACTTCCCCTGAAGTATCATCAGCTCTTCCTTCAGCTTTCTCAATTTTCATTCACACTCCTTACTCATACATCTAGTTACAGACAATCTAGACATAATGCCTACCTGCATATTACAAAAACATGATCTGATGGCCTTCGTCAAAAATCTTTACAAATCTTAAATTATGAATATTACTTTTAGTGTTATTTCTTACCAAAAGGTCAATAAAACTCTTCTGCTATGACTTCCCAGTACTTGTAAAACATATATTTCTCTACAAACTTAGGCTGACAGTAAGTATTAGTAAACTCACTGGTGCATGTGTTTCATATATCCTTTCACCACTATCATTTTCTTTAAAATAAAAAACTTTGCTCTTTAACATTCTACCCAACCATTCATATCAACCACAGTTATGAACTTATCTCTTTATTCTACTTCTGTCATCCTTTCAACTTCTTACCATAGTGCAATTATGACTTAAATCTGCAAATGTGACATTTATAGTTAACTATCATGCTAAAAAATTTGTACATGTATTTTGAAGCTACCAGCTTAGAAATGGTGTATTTACAATCACACATCATCTATCTGCAGAAATTTCACCTTTCTCATATAATCACCTACACTCACCTTCAACCTGATTTCACATTTTCATTCCCTTTCAAACATACCTTATGGTTTTGTTTCACATACTGCATTATCCTTTCTAAAAATATTAGCAGTTTCTGTACACTACAGTTCTTCATTCATTCATCTAATATTCCACTCAGCCATATCAATCTGTCAATCTTCTTGTCACTGGTGGTTAGAACACACAGTCTGCCAATGCTGTCGCTAATGGCTGAAGGCATGCAGCCAAAATCTGAATTCACAGGACATGTTTTTCCTTATGTAGATTTTTAGTTATTAACATCAAAATGTAATTCCAATATTGCTCAACAAGCAAAAATGGGAAAAAAGTTTTATAGTACCCCATAACAATATGTACCAAATAAATGTAACAGATGTGTTTTAAGGCTATGAAGTGAAAGTATAAGATACACATTGTGTGCCAATTGTGATAAAAACAGAATGACAACCACAAAAATGATGCAGCAAGAGATGAATTAAAAGTTACTTTAGTCACTAATTGTGTTGATCAGATCATATCTAAAAGAATATAATAAATCACAGGAATGCTGAAAAAGGATAGCTTGCTACAATTATGAAAATAAGAAAGGTTGAATGTAGAATCAACATGGATTCTTTTGTACGCCTAGAAGGGTGTGGGCTACCATCGACTGAACAGCTCCAATAAAGAGGCAATAGAATACGTTTGAATAAATAGTAAACTCAAGTAACTGAGCTAAAGCTAAAGCTGGATTAAATTTTTGCATGTTTTATAAATGGTTGGTGAGAGAGATAACAGTTCACAACGAAAGGTCTGGAAGGAAAGTTAAAAAATATTCCTATTGCAGATCAACTTGAAAATCAATGTAAGAGTTACATACACGTAGGAGTCTGAAACTGTATAATCTTTTCTTTTTCTCCTGATTGCCTATCCAACTTCATATTAGTTACATCAGATAGAAACAAACAATGGCCAAATCTGCAAAAATTCACCTCCTACTTGTGATGTAACAAAACCAGCGAGTATTGTCCGCAGTTTTCCTTGGCTTCTTTATATGCCTTAGTTCACCCCACCAAGACAACGTAATACACCTCCCCCCCAAAAAAAGAAAAATCAATCCAATCAATTTTATCCCATGCATGTCTCTTGCCCATCAGAATATTCAGGCCTCAATATCTCAAAGCCTTCTTCATTCCATCCTTTCATCTCTTTCTCTGTGTCCCCCTCTCCCTTGCTCTCTCCACTTCTGACACTTACATCTTCTAAGTAAATCTTTCTCCACTCATTCTCTTCATATGTCTGAACAATATGAGCACACAATAGTCAAGTCCCAATCAGACTACACTTATTGCCAAACCTCTTTCTTACACAGTCATTCCATAAACAGTCAATCCACCTCATCACTCCATGTATCATCATTAGGCATTTCATTTCAATGTCCACCACTTTTCTTTTCTTGCATTTAAGAATCATATCTTTTAGAAGAAATTCGGTAGGGAAATCCACCCTGGGAACATAATCCATCATTATCCCAATTAATCCTATGGTAAAATGGGTACCTCTTTTGAATTCATCTAATAGTATTATCCTTACACTCTACGGCTCATTCATGTGTCCCTATCTGGTGTAGTGGGTTGTTTTGGTCATCCTAATTAAAGATTGATAAACAGATAGATGCTATAAGGTTAAGGTGTTTTGGTTAAGAAGCATTTTTAAGCAACATCTCTCCAAATAACAACAATGGATTACTGTACATCCAAAATGTATATCATGATGAACAAGTAAAAATGATTCTTGATTAAAATCAACGGACATCAAATGGTGGGTGGGATATCCATGATTAAAAGGTTGAAGTCATGCACTGAACAGGTGACAAAGGAGGAGCAGTGCAGCTTCTAGAGTGGCAGAGGGTGTGTAGACCAAATGTTAACTCTGAAGAACTTGTAACAAATACCTGGAGAAAGGGGGTGAGTTGTATGTACCATTCAAGAATTTGGAGAAAGCATACTTACTTTCTTCCTACCCCAGGAGGCCCTTCTACATGCAGCACTCAGAAAGCTGGCTATGTTCAATGGTTGGGACCAAAGGCAATGAGGTGTTGTGATGTTGTGTGCACATATATACACAGAGAGTGCATGGCAACCAAGTAATAAGTGCTCAATGTCTTCACTATGATACCTGCATCATGTGCATGAAGGGTCTTGGGAATTACTGAAACAGTTTGTGGTGTTGTACAAATGGGTGATGTCTAGAGATTAGACAAGTGAGGGAGACTCATGTTTGTCAGAGAAGTGTTGTTTTAATGGGCGCATGTCTAGTAAGTTAGAGTTCAAGACTGAGTTAGGAGGTTGGATTTAGTGCTTGTCATGATATTTGTAATTACCCCCAGACCAATTTCTATGAAAGAATCCTGGCATTACCCAGGTCCATTCTAAAGGCTCCTGCAGCCCAAGGTTGTGCTATTTCCAGGAGCAGGAAAATGTAGACTCCTTTGCAATGAGAAGGTCTTTGATGAGACTGCACTCCCTCTAATGAAGCTTCACCAGAGGACTTTTAACTCACAATGAAACCGCATTCAGGTGGAGTCCAGTAACGCCTGTCAGGTTATTTCACTGTGTATGTGTTTTGTCAATGTTATGTTTGATGGGAATGAGGGAAAATCTGTGAGTATAGGTTACTTACATGTAAGGAAGGGGTAAGCTTTTTATTTCCACTTGGGGATTAGTATTTAGATATAGAGTGCTCTGGATAGGAGGGGTCTAGCACTGCTGCAGAGAACTGAATGCTGAGCATGTTGAGGTGAGACTGTAGAGGCAGGATACCTATTTCGGTAGGGGTGGACACTAGGCTGCTAATGATTGTTCTGAGTGCATTATTTTGTGTGGTTTGCAGCTTTGTTATGTTTGCTTTTAAGAAGAAGACCAAGCAGGTGAGGCATAGTTTAAAAGGAAGATATGAAGTTTCTTTAATGAAGAAGGATCTGTATTAAGGATGTGTGATGTCACATGGAAGTTTAAAGTGTTCATGAATAAAGCAGTTATCAAGGTATGTTAAGGTCTTGGAGCAAGTTGCAAGACTGCTGTAAGACGGAGAGGAAGCAACATGTGAATCATTTGGTGTTTACAGATGACAAGGCTCTTAAGGCAGACTCTAGAAACTACAGTAACTGCTGGTATAGAGTATGGAAGTGTATGTAAAAATGGGAGAATTGAAGGTAAATGTGAAAAAGAACGACTGATTGGGGTGCAGCAAGACAGAATGGTTTAAGTGTAAGAACACGTGCACTGGACATGGAGGAACTGGAGCGCTTTAGGGTCCCAATAGCCAACATGGCAGGGATGGAACAAAATGGGTTGAAATAAGTCACAAGGTGGAAGAGAGGGTTAA
This sequence comes from Panulirus versicolor, assembly GCA_032361705.1. Classification (NCBI taxonomy): domain Eukaryota; kingdom Metazoa; phylum Arthropoda; class Malacostraca; order Decapoda; family Palinuridae; genus Panulirus; species Panulirus versicolor. The sequence goes on along the minus strand of JAUUDZ010163012.1, from coordinate 13,858 downwards.
GGTCATCGGTGTGTTAAGAAGCATGTGAAAAGAAAGGTCAGTGTCTGTAAGCTGCAAAGACTGGTACATTTGAAGGTATATAGTCCCAATGGTGTCGTACGGATGCATGTTTCTGGTGCAACATAGGGTCCTTGCAGAATGACGAGGCTATATTCTTGGTGATCTGTCCTTATTGAGGAATGTTATCATAAGAGTAGCTGAAATCCATGTTATTAGGAGGTTATGTTCCAAAAATCCCCTAATCTAGTTTTCACGTACGGCCATTACCCAAAAGATCCTAGCTTATCATAAATTAGTCTCATTGATTCAGCAACAGCTGCCATTTCAAAGGTAAGCAAGACAATTCTTACTGAGAATGCTGGTGATAAGGGATTTAGTAAGTGGTGGTGGAATGGAATGGGAATAGAGTAAATGGTTTGCCAAGCCTTTCAAAGTATATTTATCCATTTCAGTGCATAATACTTATGTCTGTTGATGTATTTAACAATTATCTGTCTATCCATATCTTGGACACCTATTCCAACCCAAAACTCCCTCAAAGGGGTCACTACAGCAACATTCTCTAAAACCAGTGAACTCCAGTGACACTGGCGGGGGGCAACTCTTAATTCTTGGATGTCACTAATTAACATAAAACATCACTCTGTGATCTGTTATTCTGCAGGGATTGACTGCAAATCCAAATGGAAGAGGGTAGATGTGCTGATCAAGTGGTTGATCAAGAAAGAAATGACTGTCAGAGAGAGGTAGTGAACACAAGGAGAATGGCAACCGGAGTATGCTGAAACAGTTCTGACATATGGAGAGGAGGAATGTGCAGACTTGCCAAAAGTGGAGGGAGCATGGGAAATGGGAGACTTAGGAGATAATGGAAGGATGGAAAGAAGAAGGCTTTGGGAACTGTGGTCTGAAAAGTCAAGAAGGCAAGAAACATGCACTGGATCAAATGAGTTTCATCAGTGTGGTATAAGGGAATGTTGTGACATCACTGGGTTGAGCCAGGGAATAAGAGGTGAAAAAGGTAAACTGTGTATTTGCAAAAAAGCATACTACTGCACTGTATACACCAAAAGATGTGCTGCAATTTGAATTCCTTTGCATCTTAACATTACTCAAATAATAAACTAATAATAATGAAGAGCTAATTTTGAATACATTTAGTGTATGAAATGAAAAACACCATGATAAACATCATAGCAAGTACTTCTGAGCAACGAAAGAGCATATTCTTATATATTATACGAAATATAAGATAACACTTATAGTTATCAGGAACAAATGAAATTTTTTTGATAAAAGAGGATCCTTTCCCTAGGAGTATATTCCACTTATATTGATGATATTTAATCATCTAAACCACATGAACAAGTATCAAATATGTGCAGTTTGAACTTTAAGTTATTTACTGATTCCATATGCATTTATTTGCAATAGTCAGCATACACACAATAATAAAATGGCATACAAACAACAATTGAATGTTGGCAATATATCATTCTGGGGCATTTAATGATCCACACCATAAGAAACATATATGTAAGTTTCCTTTTTGTTCTACATATCAGACAAATTTGTGGCTAATGTTTGCTTCCACTTCATAGACAACTGAGAATCATGTACATGTGCAGCACAGATAATGTAAAGCCAATTGTCTTTGCATTTCAACCAAAAGAATATCCACAAACACAAAATTCATGTTGTAATATTTTTCTGCCCTTCTATATAATAAAGACTCCCACAATCACACATGAAAAGAAATTACTTGGTCTCCCTTAAACACCTTAGAAGCTACCAACTAACAATGCTGAACTTCCAAAATCAAAGACTCAACAGCTGCATTGAAACTGATTTTTTTTTCCAAGAATCAGGGAATTTTCCTGATATTGCATGTTTCAGGTATATCAGATGATAACACGCCTAAAATGCACATTACCCTGGGCCTATTATACACTCTACTCTAACTACATAAATATCTGAAAAAACTGTAATATTTCATTCACTCTGTATATAGCAAACCTGTTAATGTAACTATTCCTAGAGAGTTCAGCATCAGTGACTCACCAACACACAAATTATTTCCAAAAGAGAGCAACATAAGATTTATCACAGCAGTTAAACCACAGCTATTTGCTTGAATGTAAATATATGAATACTGTGGGGTGCAAGGGAATTGTGAATGCTGGCAACAAAGATTTAAGTTTTCTTGATGGTATAGAAAGAACGAGAAACAGGGCCCCAGAGTGTAAAGCTCTCTCCCCATAACGTACAAATACATAATTACAAATCAGTAATCAAAACAGTAATCACAAACGAGAAGAATAAAGGAAATGTTCAGAAAGGTAGACGAGGAAACAATAATAATGACAAAAAATTATAAACACTTTTTCATGCAAACTTCAAAAATTACTCCCAGCCAGTTAGTGTAAGAGATCACAGGGAATATGCTATGCTAACACAACATATAAAGTAACCTCTGCTATCAAATATCACCAACTTTTAAATTTATTTGAACCATACCAAAGAGAAAAAAATCTCAAAAATATGAGACAAAATCTGACAACTCATCCCTTAAGGGACAGAGCCAAAGAAGTATTGAAAGGTTCCCTGGATAGACAATTATCAAAAAATCTTAAAAATAAGTACGTAATCAGTCAATAGGAAATATCAAGTAGTTAAAAAAAAGGAAAAATTGGTAAATCAAGCTTATTTTCTCTATTCAGACATTCAAACTTGACATACTGCACAAAGTTTAGCTTGCTGAAATTCTGTTGTTCAATTATAACTTTGTTTCTTCTCTGTCATCATCAATTGATATCTGATATGAAGAAATGTTTTCCCAGCGTTACAAATTCAACATCCACCAAATCATCACTATCATTAATGTCCTGAAGACCTATTTGCTTGGGGCATACTTACTACATGTGCCAGGGTCATACCTTCCCCCATTGTCTTAAATGGGTAAAGCACACTGCTGGCATTCTGTCCACAAAAACATATAATCTCTCATTGTCACATATAACACCATACAACACTTAACTGACACAACTCATTCTTCATAACTCTCAATTTCCCTATGAAGTACGCTGTGCACTAACCCTGCCTTTTGGCAAAATGGTAGGAACCATAGATAGAAGTACTACGTACGAACATTAGGCAGGTGAATTAGGAAAAACATTAGGCAGAAGTAGTGGGTAGGAACATCAGGATGGAGCATTAGGTAGAAGTAATAGGTTGAAGCATTTAGCAGGAACATTATGGGTCGACACATAAGGTAGAAGTCAGTAGGAACATTAGATAGGAGCCTGTGAAAACACTGGGCTAGAGTTGCTCTCTGCCAGTGGCCTGTTAAGGTTATGCATTAAAGGCTTGGAAGTGGCAATGGAGTTCCCCAGTTATGAAGACTCTTCTACCATGGCTACCCCCTTGAGGGAGGAAACGGGCATCAGTTATATGGGATTCTTTCCCAATGCTAACTGATTTTGCTTGTGACAAAAGGCATGTATATATACCAATAATATGCACCTTCCCATTCAAAAGAAAGCAGAAACTGGTATGTCTAGAACCCCGACACCATCAACTGCACAATCCCTATCATGTCATATGGTTAACTGACACACTGGCTTTTTTTCCCAGTTGCTTCAGACATATGGCCCCTCTACACATAAATAAAGTGCACCTTCCAATTTAAACTGGGGCAGGAAGAGGTAACCTGTACAAGAACAGCTAGAGTCCTGATACCATCAGCCAAACATGTACCGCTCGTTAAATATGCAAGAGCATATGTAATCTAGGAGTTCCCCACTTCATCTTTCCTACTCAAATTCACCAACACAGGAATAAGGACTCTGACATAAACTTCCTATACAATCTTAAACTTTCACACATTCTCACACATAAATGAACTTATACAAAAGTTCCAATTTTTTTATCACTAATGTCTCATTAAAAAAGTTTAGCTTCAGTAGGAACATAATTTCAATACTGTTCCCCAATTATGTTTCTGAATTTTCTTGAAAAAAATTACTTTGTGCCTTGATGGTCATACACACTAAAAGCTGAGGCATAATATGAAGTATGAATTTTGAATCACTTTCACTTTACAGAGTTCAACATAGCTTCCCTTATAAAGAAATACTAATCACATTATTCTACCATCTACATTATATATAATATCCACAGAACAGCACATCCCTGTTTTCAAAACAGTGGTGCATCTTTTTCCTTACCTCTGAGAACCTTTTCTTCGTAACAGCGGTAAAAGTCCCATATCCTAACTGTTCCATCGTCTGAGCCAGTTGCAAACTTCTGGTCACTTGAGGAAAAACTGTGAAAAGACATTTGTGGAAACGATACACTTATGCACAAAATGTGTTTGTGTTGGTGATGGAGTAGGAGTATGGTCTGCATGGTATTTGTCAAGATAAAATATCTACTGAAAACCAATTCAGATTAGGCAATTAAAAATACTGCATAACTACAATGCCATGGACATATGATTACATGAATTTCTTGTAGCTTTAAGCTATTTATATTTCACTGCTTATAATGTTAGTACTGTAGATAAAAAAGGGAATAGTCCTTAAGCTTGGTTCCAACAACATCTGTGTTACTGAATGCTTCAAAACGCATGAAACAGATATGAAAAGAAATTTTACTTCATATATCAAGTCCCTTAAGTAATTGACTTGACTTTAACTGATATTTAGGTATTCCAGAGCAAGCATGAATATTTCTGATATTCGTAACTGATATAATATGCTCATAAACTGTATATTAACTTGATTTTAGGTTTTGGCATTAAAATGTAGTTTTACATTTATTAACTATATACTTCCATCATATTCTCTTCCCACATTTCAAGTAGGGTTGCACATGCAGACAAGAAAATAATGTACTTTAACACTATCTAAATACACATTTCCAAGACTGTATTCTATATTGTATGTTCAAAGACAGATTTTAATGGTATTTAAGAAACCGTCAGCTCTATATTTAATTGGAAACTTCACTAAGTTATGTTTAAAGATTCCCAGTTTTCTGTGCATCCATTGATTATTTTCATAAACTACTGGTCAAGACTTCTTCCTCTTTGTATTGGACATCTTCTCATATATACTTTGCTGCATTTGTCTGTGATTTACGTGGTAATTTAGCGCAATACTAATGAATCATAGGTGAATAAAAAAGGCCTCTGGGGGTGACAGACTGACCAATGATAGGTCCACCTGCCAAAACCCAGGTGAGCCTATAGGGCATGTTCACCTATTTTATTGAGAAGTCATTATGTTTACAAGGAATTTACAATAACAGCAATCACAAAACTGATCACAGTTGGTTGATGGCTTATGCGGTGGACAAAGGATGGATGAACTTTATTGGGTTATGCCGATGAAAATATTACAAAAGGAACATTTCTTGGTCTGCAGAAGTCTTCTACATAACTTAACAAAATATACTGGTAATACTCTCTTAAAGGTAGGGTGAATATATATTTGCTTTTATTGCATTATACAAAGTTACATCACACTTTACTGAGTCCTGCACAATGAATTCTGTGATATGCTACAAACAATGAAATGGTGTAAATAGTTTGTGGAATATATGTACCAATCACCAACATTCCAAAAACCGGAAGTACTACTATGTGTCATCGAGGAAAGTAGGTTATTCTTTATTTAATCACTAGCAGTATAAACTCTGAAAAATTTCATTCTACATCAAGAGGATAAAGGTAAATCTTTATTGGCTTTTTTCAAAGTATCCATATATTACAAGAGATGCTGAATACAGATGGCTATGCAGACTACAATTCTTATAAGTACTTAAAATCAATTGTAAATACTTTTATCATTATGCCTAGCCGGTGTCCTATCAACTTTTTAGCAGATCTGAGGTATGATGAACTAAGTTACCTTTGGTTAACCAAAAAAGGGAAGTAAATCATGAAAAGGATGATTTAAAGGGTGCAGAATCATACGAACTTCAGATTATAAAAATAGGATAATTCTTTACTGTTACAATTTTCGTCTTCTTTACTGTCTTATGTTCTTAACAGGTACTAGTTATCGATGATAATTAAATTCTTAAATGTTCCTTACACACATTCCCAAAGAATAGACAAATTAGAGAAATTAAGTACACAAAACAATAAATAATTACTGTTCAAACAGGTGATAAACAAAGAATAAACTACACGACACATAAAATATAATATGTAAAACAGAAATAAGCACCCATACAAGTGAAAATATAAAGACTGGTGTATGACCCAAGCCAAGGATAATATGTATTTTAGAGTGGTAAGAAAGCTAGTGTGGAATATACTTATGATCAAATGAAGGTTCTCATATACTTTTAAAGAGAGAATATTGTAAAATATTAAATCAAGTGGTAACTCATCCCAACCATAACATAAACTGAACACGAAGAAAAACCAAATACCTATATGGCATTGTATCAAATTGGGAAAATTCCCGAAGGCCAAGTGTGTTGAAGACTGACTAAAGGCACTGACCTGGGTGTGCGAAAAGGAACAACTACACCTACTAATAAAAGATCTTTTGTAAGGAAGATTTTTGAATGAATTGATTGGACAACTAGAACAGATTATCATGGGAAAGGGACGGTGATGTAAGGATATGGACAGGGAGTACCTGAGGCCGCGCACAGGATCCTTATGAGCCTGGAAGAGCTTCACATTGTTCATGTTCGTCTGCCAGTATTTTACAAAACCACCAGTGTCACCAGTCACCATCCACTGGTCGTTGTGAGACCATACCATCGTCCGCACACTACTGTCGTGGGCCTGTTAGAAGATATTCTATGAAACTATCTATCTATATCTCTGATGCCCATTCCCTCAGGGAACTCAGCATCCACAAAACATGGTGACAAGTTTATCTAATACATTAAAATATTCTCTTTCTTTTATATTTGTTCACTGTTTCCCACATTAGAGGCAGCACCAGGAAAAGAGAATAAAAGGCCTCATTCACTAACATCTATTCTCTAGCCGACATGTGTAATGCACCAAAGCCAACGCCTCCTATCCACAACCTGGCCTTACAAATCTTTCCATGATTTCCCCATTACTTTATATGCCTTTGGTTCAGTCCTCTGACAGCATGTCGCCCCCTGTATCCCAAATTTCTCTAATCCACTCTATCCTATGCATGCCTTTCACCCTCCTGCATGTTCAGGCCCTAAGCACTCAAAATATTTTTCACTCCATCCTTCCATCTCCAACATGATCTGCTTGTCCTTCTCCCTTCCACTTCTGACACACATATCCTCTCTATCAATGCCTCTTCTCTCATTTTCTCCACATGTCCAAACCATTTCAGCACACCCTCTTAAGCTCTTTCAACAAAATTTCTCATTCCCATATCTCTCACTCTCCCTTTTCTTACTTATTTGATCAAACCACCTCACATTGCATAGTCCTCCAACATTTCATTTCCAACTCTTCCACAAATCCTCATCTATAGCCCATACTTGGCATCCATACAAAACCGAAAGGACTGCTTTCACTTCAAACATACTGATTTTTGCCCTAACAGATAATGACCTTTCTCTCTATACATTCCTCACTGCTCCAAGAATCTTTGCACCTTCACCCACCCTATACTTATGCTTCCATGGATCCATTCACGGCCATATCCATTCCTAGGTATCTTAAAACACTTCGCTTCCTCAAAATTTTCTCCATCCAAACTCACATCCCAACTAACTTGTACCTCTGCCCCATTAAACCTAATAACCTTCCTTCTATTCACATTTACTTTCATCATCATCCTTTCGCACACAATCCCAAACTCAGACACCAACTTCTGCATTTCCTCTCTCGAATCTGCTCCCAGTGCTGTGTCAAGAGTAAACAACTGACTCACTTTGTAGGCCCTGACTCACCACCTATATCCCCCCCCCACTCTCCCAGACCCTCACATTTACCTCCCTCACCACCTTATCCATACACAAAATATACAATCAAGGTGACATTACACATATCCCTGCTACAGACCAACCTTCACCTGAAACCACTTGCTCTTCTCTCTACCTACATACACACACACACCTTACACTCTAGCTGAAAACTTCTCACACCTTCTAGTAGCTTTCCTCTGATAACATATACTCATATGGCCTTCCATATGGCAACTCTATCAATGCTATTATATGCTTTCTCCAGAACCATAAATTTCACATACAAATCCTTCTGTTTCTCTGAGTATTTCCCACATTTTTTCATAGAAAACACCTGATCCATACATCATCTAACACACCTGACACCACATATTCTGCCCCAAACTGATACTCTGTACATGTCTTCACCCTCTCAATTCCCAATCGAGCAACTTAGAAGATATAGTCAACAAACTTAAAACCTAGCAGTTTAAACACTCACCTTTGTTCCCCTTGACTTTATACAATAACATTGTTATTCATAAATTAATAAAAACAAATAAACTGTGACATACATCATTTTTTGTTTTATGATGAAATGCAACATACATCATTGAGACAATGTTTACCACACAACTGTTTTAAATCACACAACAAGTGTAGCATTCATGAATGTATCTATGAACTTGAGCACCAAGGCAAAACAAAGGGAGATATAGTTTTATCTTTATTTTTTCAATTTTTCATACTTCAGGATGCATATATATATCTTTCATACTTAAGAATGCAAACTTAAAACATTATGAAAATGTAATATGTTCAAGAGTTTATTTACGCACCTAATGTAGCATTCATGAGCTTTAATGTTACATGGTAAAACAAAGGTAGGTAGAATTAAATTTTCAATTTCATACTTTTGCACACACGTTTTAAGTCTATAAGAATATGTTCTCAAGCTTCTTTTTCAACAAATTTTTAAGCATACAGTGTTAGCAAGGTTTTCTTGTAGTCGCACATCATGGGCTAAGTGATAAGTCTTGGTGCTGTTGTGTCAAAATTGAAAATCACAAAGTCTTGTGTTTATATGTTACTGAATGCTTGTGGGCATGATATCTAAACACTAAGTGAATAGGTTTGGGCCAAATTTGTACCTTATCAGAGTGGTGACAAGAGTTAGTTCAACATCTTATTCCTTCTGAAGGTTGGAGTCAGAGGTAGAGGTCACAAGGTGGCATTAATTTTGGAGGCACAAGACTATATAAGCTAATTGCATCTGTGTTTTACAAACATGTTTTCATGTTTCCATGACATAACCTAAAACTTTTACCATATCTGAGCTTTCAAGGGTAACTGAGGCAACTACAATGTTACATACTGGATCTTTCCATAGTTCTTGTCATCTTTTGCATTGATTTGTTTTCATCTTGGAATGACATGAAAAAGTTTTCAGTAACTACACCAGGGCCTCAGGTTGTGATGTTGCTTCAACTTGGTGAGGAACAATGTGGTTTCAGACATGGTAGAGGGTGTGGATCACGTGTTTGCCTTTAATAATGTGTGCAAGAAATACTTAAGAGAAACCGAAGGATTTGTATGTGGGATTTACAGATCTGGAAAAAGCATATTTTAGGGTTGATTGAGATGCCTTATGAAAGGTCTTACAAATACAAACAGTATCACAGGAAAGCTACCACAAGCATGAGAAATTTCTATCAACAGTGTAAGGCAGGTCTATGAGTATAAAGAGAGAAATAAGTGTTTCCAGGTGAAGGTTGGTGTCCAGCAGGGTTGTCACCATAGCTGTCAAATGATGTTTGTGAACGAAATGGTGGACATAAATGCAAGGGTCTTGGAGAGAGGGCCAAGTATGGAGTCAGTTGGGTGTGAAGGGGTCTGGGAAGTGAGAGTTGTTGTTTGCTGATGACATAACAATGGTGGTAGAATCAAGTGAGGAATTGCAATCGTTGGTGACTGAGTTTGGGAGTACATGTGAAAGGAGGAAGATGAGAGAAAATGCAAATAAAAGCAGTTATTAGGTTTAGCAAGGTCAAACAACAGGTTAGGTGGCATGAGTCTGAATAGAGAAAATTTGGAAGTGAAGTATTTCAGATATCTGGGAAGGGAAACGGCAGCAAATGGAACCATGGAAGTAGAAGTCAGTCACAGGGTAGGTGAAGGGGCAAAGGTTCTGGGAGCACTGAGGAACTAACTTCTGCTTCCATGGTTCCATTCACTGCCATGTCCCCTCCCAGGTATCAAAAACAATCCACTTCCTACAAAATTTTCTGAACTCACACCCCAACTAACCTGTCCCTCTGCCCTGCTAAACCTAATAACATTTCTTTAATTTTCATTTACTCTTAACTTCCTCCTTTCACACACTCTCCCAAACTCAGATAAAAACTTCAGCAGTCTCTCACTAGAATTTGCCACAAATGCTGTGTCAAAAGCAACAATAACTGACTCACTTACCAGGCACCCTCAGCCCCTACAGACTGCAAACACACATCTCTCAATACACCTGCATTTACCTCCCTCATCACCCCAACCACATACAAATCAAATAGCCATGGTAAATACCACACAACCCTGCGACAGACACACTGTCACCTGGAACCCCAGTTTCTCCTCTTATCCTACTTGCTCACATGCCTTTCACCCTTGATAAAAACTTCTCTCTGCTTCTAGAAGCTTTCCTCCCATATCATATATTCATAAGACTTTCCACAAGATATCTCTATCAACCTTATCATATGCTTTCTCCAGATCCATAAATGCTATATACAAATCCAGCCATTTCTCTACTACTATTTCTCACACACATTTTTTAATAAAAACACCTGATCCACAATCCTCTACCACTCCTGCAACCACAATGTTCCTCTGCAATCTGATGCTCTGTACACTCCTTCACTGTCTCAATCATCACACTCCCACATAACTTATCAGGTACACTCATCAAAATTATTCCCCATGTATTTTGAACACTCACCTTTGTCCCCTTGCCTTCAAACAATGGCATGATACATGCATACATGCATTGCTCCAATACTCAAGGCACCTCATCATGATCCATACATACACTGAAAATCCTAATCAACCAATCAACACCACAACACAGTCACCCCCTTTTGCAAGAAATTCAACTGCAGTAACATCCAATCCAGTTGCCTTGCCACATTTCATATTACGCAAGGCTTACCAACTTATCCTCTCTTCAACCACCACCTGTTACCACGTCCCATCTGTGCCCTTCACCAGTGTTTCCGTTTGTTCTCTTGTTCTTCTCACACTATTAAACTCCATCTGAAAAACCTCATTCTCCCTAAAGTTTACTGATACTTGCTCATCCCAATTCTCATTTGCACTTATTTTCAATCCTTCCATCTTCCTCTTGACCTCCTCCTGCTTTCTCTTGTGCATCTCCCAATACTTTGCAGTGCTTCCCTGTACCTCCCCATACACCTCTCTTTTCTCTTTAACAAGAAACTGTAAATTTATCACCCCAACACTCCCTATCCATTCTCACCTGCCCACCTCCTGCGTACCACATGCCTTTTTCAAACACGCTAGCACTGCCTTCCAAAATACCTCCTTCTCATCCACTTCTGTTGCTTTGTTTACTTTCACTTTTTGCTTTTCTACAAACAATCTTTTCTCATATCTCTTCAGAAAAGTCTCTTTTCCCACCAGAAGCCCCTCCCAGCACATTCACATCCAAAAGTCGCTTTAACTTGCTGATCATTCTTTTATGTTGGCTGAGACAGCACAGGCAACAGAAGCCCTGATTAAGGCAATCTACTAAATGGTGTATATACATATACAAATATATATATCTATTTATTTACATTTTTACTTGATCGCCATTGCAATGTCAGTGAGGCAATGCCAGGAAACAAACGAAGAATGGCCCATTCACTCATATACACACATATATGCATAAATGCCCATACATGCACATACATATACATATCAACATATACACATATACACACACATACACAGACATATACATATATACACATGTACATATTCATATTTGCTTGCCTTCATCCATTCCCAGCACTACCTGGCCCCACAGGAAAAAGCATCGCCACCCCCTGCTTCAGCGAGGTAGCGCCAAGAAAACAATCAAAAAAGGCCACATTTGTTCACAATCAATCTCTAGCTGTCATATGTAATGTATCGAAGCCACAGCGCCCTATCCACATCCAGGTCCCACAGACCTTTCCATGGTTTACCCCAGACGTTTCACATGCCCTGGTTCAGTTCAATGAAAGCATGTTTATCCCAGTATACAACAACAATCCAATTCACTCTATTCCTTGCACACCTCTCACCCTCCAGTATGTTCAGGCCCCGATTGCTCAAAATCATTTTCACTCTATCCATCCACCTCCAATTTGGTCTCCTGCTTCTCCTTTTTCGCTCCACCTTTGACATATATGCTCTTTGTCAATCTTTCCTCACTCATCCTCTCCATATGTCCAAACCATTTTAACACACCCTCTTATGCTCTCTCAACCACAATCATTTTATTTCCACAAATCTCTCTTACCCTTTCATTACTTATTTGCTCAAACCACCTCACACCACATATTGTCCTCAAACATTTCACTTCCAACACATTCACCACCCTCCATACAAGCCTATCTATAGCCCATGCCTCGTAACAATATAGTATTGTTGGCACTACTATTCCTTCAAACATACCCATTTTTTGCTCTTTGAGATAATGTTCTCTCCTTCCACACATTCTTCATCGCTCTCAGAACCTTCGCTCCCTCCCCCACCCTGTGACTCACTTCCTCTTCCATGGTTCCATTTGCTGCTAAGTCCACTCCCAGATATTTAAAACACTTCACTTCCTCTAATTTTTCTCCATTCAAACTAACATCCCAATTAACTTGCCCCTCAACCCTACTGAACCTAATAACCTTGCCTTTATTCACATTTACTCAACTTTTTCCTTTAACACACTTTTCCAAATTCAATCACCAACTTCTGCAGTGTCTCACTTGAATCAGCCAACAGAGCTGTATCATCGGCAAACAAATGACTCACTTCCCAGGCCCTCTCATCCCCAACAGAATGCATACTTGCCCCTCTCTCCAAGACTTGCATTTACCCCCCTAACCACCCCATCCATAAACAAATTAAACAAACATGGGGACATCACACACCCCAGCCGCAGACCGACATTCACTGGGAACCAGTCACTCTCCTCTCTTCCTATTCGTACAAATGCCTTACATCCTTGGTAAAAACTTTTCAATGCTTCTAGTAACTTACCTACCACACCATATACTCTTAAGATCTTCACAAAGCATCTCTATCAACCCTATTACATGCCTTCTCCAGATTCATAAATGCTACATACAAATCCATCCCTCAAATATCAATGCCATAAGAATAATTGAAAACTTAGTCTTGTTCAACAGACACCCCTGACCTTCACAATAATCTAAAAAGCAATTAACACTATTGTTGTTACAACAAAATACATCCTTTACTTCAACAAATAATCTAACCTATGAAATGGTTTCAACAAATAATCTAACCTGTAAAATGGTTTCAAAGTTGAAGGTAAGACCATTCCACAGAGTAAACTCCCCTGAAGAAGCTCCTGTAACCAAACGACGACCTTCTGGTGTCCAGGCAAGACAAAAGATGGGGCACTGAAAATAAAGACCTTTTTAAGTAAAATTCTACTTATGGAAATCTTTCCCTGCTTATATTCATGTAGTTTTTGTAGCCAATAACCCAACATTTTAAACATTTCTGAACAAACAGGTCATTTCTAAAATCAGACCAAAATGAGGGTACAGCAGCTCCTAAGTTAAGCCTATATTACTTTTGGACCATAAATACGATAGCAGGCTTAAAAATCAACAGTACTGACTCCTAATTAACTGTATAAAAACACTCACTTGCAATTAGCCTGAAAACCAAATAT
>JAUUDZ010162902.1:0-18433 GCA_032361705.1 Panulirus versicolor | reverse complement strand
GGAGACATGAAGATGCATCTTCAAGTGAAATTGAGTTTATCAAGGGTGCAGTGAAGATGTGTTTGTCGCAGGTGAAGTGAGAATGTGTTTACTGAGGGTGAAGATGCCTTTAGTGGTGTCTCCCTCTGTAGCGAACATGATGGTGTGTGATAGTGTAGAGGGAGATATAATGAATTCACTTATAAATGTTGGCATTCCTAGTCGCACCTATATCTGCAGAGACTTAACCTCATCTTTCTATACAGAAATCAGAAAAAAATGTTGGCATTCCTAGTTGCACCTATATCTGTAGAGACTTAACCTCATCTTTCTATACAAAAATCAGAAAAAAATTTCAAATTTTTTTTTGGTTGAGTTCATACTATTTTAACAAGGAGTAGTAGACAGGTTACGGTATCGATGGTTAACAAAAGACTGAATAAGAGAGACTCTTCTGAACCAAATGGCAAAGCAAGGACAATGGGCTAATGGTATTTATCTTGATCCCTTTAACCAGATTAGACAATATGCAGCATCATCTTGATTATCCATGCACATGAAAACAGAGAATCTGACGAGTGTTATTGCCGTATCATAATTCATCAGTCTCAAAATTACACAGTTGGCTTTGCCATATCAATATGATGTACCAGCAAAACCAAAGTGGAATCTGGATTCAGAAGATACTATAAATTTTTACTAATCACCCATCTATATTTGTTCTTTAAATGAGTGTATTCACCTAACTTTTCAGCCTATGGGGTTTGTAAGAATGTGCAAAAGCCAGACTGCTTATACTCCAAGGCTTTAGCAACTGTGTATAATTAAATATTTTGCACAATTACAGTGAGAAATATGCAAACATAAGTTCAATTCATACAGCATGATCAATGTTCCACATATCTGTGGCAAACGCACACAACATGGTAGCCTGCCAGATGTAAAAAAAAATTTTAATTTACCAATCAAACTTCAAACTTTGTACAATACTCCAAAATACCATACAGAAAATACATATTAGAAACATTGTACTGTAATTTTCAAGCACAACACTGATAAAAAAAGTTATAAAAGTCCTTCCTAGGTGTGCCACACTATAATGCTGCAATATGGAGCACTTAATGATATTATGAGCCCTTTCTGTATGTGCAACACTGAAAAAACAGCGAGAAAGAAGAGAATTCCACAACTTTGCTGTTTAATGGTAACAGTCAATTTTTGTCTTATATATACTGACCTTTGCCCCCTCTTCCATTCTACCATTGACTTCAACCCATATAGTTCCATCTGCTGTCACATCCACTTCTGTGTACCTAATGTATTCCACTTCTTCCAGGTCCAACTCGACCCTTATATCAAAATTGATTATCGCTGGGGATAGGGGAGAAAGAATACTTCTCACATATTCCCTGCATGTCATAGAAGGCAACTAAAAAGGGAGGAAGTGGGGGGCTGGAAAACCTCCACTCTCATTTTCAATTTCACAAAAGAAGGAACAGAGAAGGGGGACCAAGTAAGAATATTCCCACTAAGGTTCAGTCCTCTGTTCTTAATGCTACCTCGTTAATGCAAGAAATGGTGAATATGTATGAAAAAAATGAAAAATATATTCATTATCAAGCTGATTATACAAATGTAAAGCCGTGTGTGAAAAACTCTCATCAGAATACAAAATGGTCAAATATCATAAGCCCACAGTGCTGGAGAAAGGGGAATGAAAAAGAGACTGGTGCAACTTTTACAGCCCAGTAAGTGTATTTTTTTTATAATTTTATATTATTTCAATGCAAAACTGTGATAATCTATTGTTTTCAGTTATCTAGCATTACCTAACCCCCAGTCAAAGTGGATTATCAAGACTGAACTCTACAACAGTCAAATCTTCATGCCATCAAATATTGGTTTTAATAATCACATAATACTGATAATTACCCATGAGGACAGGGGAGAAAGAATGCTACTTATGCACTTCCTATGTGCCACAAAAGCAAATACAAAGGGCAGGAGCAAGAGGTTGGGATCCTCCTCTCTTGTATTATCACCTTTCAAAAGAAAAAACAGAGGAAGAAGACAAATGAAGAATTTTCCTCTAGGCCTCAAGTCAGCCAGTGCCAGAACTACCTTGCTGAAACAGGAAACTAAACAGGGATGAATAAGACAAGGAATACCAATATTGATCACACTACCTCTAATAACAGTATTCCGCTGTCAACATTAAGAAATCACCATTCTCACCGCCAAACAATGAAGTTCTTCCTCTGTGGTTGTCCATTTATGAATACCAGATGAATATCAAAATGAGTGATATAATGCTTTAGTAAAAGATTTTAATTCTCGTGGTCCCAAATCACTCATGCCGCCCACCCATAAAGATCCAGCCTGTCAGAGCACTCACCTATCCACAAATGGCTAGCATAAGAAATGTGTATACTTTTTGAGACAATGTGAAAGAGATAGGTTTACAGCTTTTTACCAGAATAATCCTCAATAGTTTAGCTTGAATATATTCCTCATATAAATTTATAGCAAATAAACAATTCTACATGAAATCATGAGTTGCAAACAACACATAATAATCATACATAAAATGACATATGTAGCAAAATTCTATTAATTTATTGTTTATACAAAAAATATAAGATTAATAATGTAGAAAAAACTACATATAAATAAATAATCATGAAATATAGTTCAAGGGGGAAAGAGTACTACTCATCTATCTCTCGAATGTCACAAACGCCTAAGATGGGCAAGAAGGGGGAGGGGATTGGAAATCCTCACCTCCTGTATTCATTTCCAAAAGAAGGAATAGAGGAAAGACACAAATGAGGATCTTTTTTCCTCAAAGGCTCATTCATCTGTTATGGACATTACCTCACACATGTGGAATAGCAAACATGTATCAAAGAAGAAAAAAACCAAGTGTGGACAAGAATGTAATGAACAAACAGATGGGAGGATGTGATTAGCAGGGACAGTTGTCTGGGATATGTGGTTCACTACCAGATGTATGAGCTTGTTTTGGTACAGCACAGGACTATAAACAAGAGTGATATGCATCTAAATCAAACTTTTTTTCATCTGAAATTGAATAACACAATCTGTGTAAGAAAACCTTGAAGTGGATAAAACAAAAATTCATACACGGACTGAATATGAAAACCTTGAAAGACTTAACAATAGATTATTCATTTAATCTAGTCCAACAGGTCCTTAAGGAAATACCATCAACCCAGAGTCCTTAGCCCATTGTCCTAGGTTAGAAAAATCAAATATGATAACAGTCGCTTTTTACTGATAACACAATCATCATTAGGTCAAATAAATTTGGTTTTTTCTCCTCTCTGTCTCTTGTTCCCATCTCTATGGGGTGTGCCAAATACATAGTCTCATAGCTCAATCATACTTTACTTCATGTCCTGTGTGGATTTTGATAATGCGAACAGGTAAATCACTGTGACCTTATTTCTCGCTATCATTATAAACTGGATTCAAGTACAAATGATAGTTTTAATCTAACCCAGTAAAGATACAAAAAGACTAAAGACAGAAAAGTAACTAAAGTAAAGGCAAATTCCTTGAACTCACAACACGGGTTTCAAACAATTTTTGCATGTAGATGGGTTTTTATTGTGAGAGGCATATCTAATCCCCTAAATCAATCCAAGCACGAAAAGATATTGAATATCAGTCTGCTCAAGGATTCCTTTTATATTTTCCAAAATAATTGCATTATAACACTAATGTTAAACACTGCAGAAAATAAGTCTCACTATCCTTCTTCTTCGCTTAATGTTGACACAACATACGTCACTGTCCATGCAAATAAGGCAAAGCCAACAACAACCAGGAGGTTTGTCAGAGCAGACATCTGGCTAGCATCAAGGTTCTGGTTTGCACTACCATTGCTTGTTGGACCTCTGTCACTTTGACTTCCTGTCTCCGTAGCTTTCGCTCTTTCTGCAAGCTCCTGTTCGCGCTGAGTCAGTTTATTCTGGATCTCCTGTAGGGAATATGAATTGTACAAGAAAGAGATAACATGTTAATATATGCTAATGTAAGAAACCAGTAGTAAGAAAACTTGTTTTGTACAGTCATCTTTTGAATCTAAGTATGGTAACAACAATTACAACAGAGCATCCAGCTCTCTAAATAGCATATCCTACATTAGCCAGCTAATTCTTGCCCTGAAGAATAAACAACATTTAATTTTGTCATTACCTTTCCAGAGCAACTGAATTCACTCCCTAAAGCCTGACAGCTGTCAACAGAAATCCAGGAAACAAATAAAGCCACGTGAACTTCATGACTTCTCATGGTAGGGAGATAGTAGGCTTATGTCTCCTTCAATCCTTCCGTTAGAATTCACAAAATTAGTCTTTTTATCACAGCTAAACTTCTGTAGCTGATAAAAATCAAACGACACATGTGAACACCTTCATACAAGGGGTGGACAATATCTCTTAATGCCAAATACTCTGTGTTTTCTGGACATGCCTAAATTATTTTGTCAGACAATAAATTGCAACCCTAAATTTCTAGTAGTATGTAAGGACAATAAACTACAATCCTAGATTGTTTAAAGTTACACTCAGTAGATCTATGAGTAAAAACATATGTATTCCCAAACAACGTAAGATTGAATTCTTGAATAATATATCAGCTGACTTAAATCTAAACAATATGATAAAGTTGCATTAATGACTGTACAGCTTCTACATATCAACAGTCTATTTATTAATCTAAATACTAATTTATATGCACTAATGAATATTCAATAAGACACTACTAATACATACAACAGTTGGAGAAGATACCTTTGGATCACATTGATCACAATGCAGTAAATAATAAACAAGAAATATGGATTTTAACGCAATAAACAGTAAATATGAGATATTATAATACCTTTTAGGTGAGATATAACTACAATAATGCACTAAACAAATGGGAAAGACCAACTTACCTCTGCAGTATCAGGAAATAATTCTGCGAAGACCTTGTCTCTGAGGTTAAAGCTTAAACTTTGTTGAGCTAACTGTCTTTTTTCATAATCACTTGTTTCAATGCTGCCAAATGTTGGAGATTTCTCTAACTGTGGAAGTGACATGTTAGTTTTCATCTGATATTCCAAGAGAAGCCTAAACAACAACAAGCCAAAATATATTATTTCTCTGGTTCATTCCTAGACTATTCTGAACAACTTAAGAATTAATAAACTTTTGATTTTTTCTGTAATCTGATTAATAATATAACAAAATACTTAAACAAGTATATTACAATAGACCCCCATCACCATAACTGACTGCTTTTCATGTATGATCATAACATCAAGCTAGAATTGCCTGAAAATAGAGGAATTACAATAGGTGGCATACAACAAAATGGAAATTGACCTACAATAACATGATAGTTCCTGGATGAATTCTTCACCTTGATTTAAGCAAAGGCACAAAATACATTTCAATGACTAACATGGAACTTTAGCTTTCTAGGTGATTCAAAACATCAAGGATAGTTTTCATTAACTGAAGACTAAACCTAGAACGAAGCAGTCCTAATATCTATTCATAAAAGAAAAATGTCAAGACATTCCTCTAAAACATCCATAATTCAAGTACCTGGTAACTAAATGTATTTTATCAAAGATCACAAGAAATGTCTGTGTAAGCAAATCAACCACCAAAAGACTTTGGCTTATTCCCATCAATTAAGTCTACCCCTGAGAAAAAGAAGAAAAAGTATTATAATCATTAACTGGCTGAAAAAGTACTCGAGAAATTTGCAAGTTCTTACCATGAAAGATAATAGTCCCGTAAGTATAGTTGCCACCGACCAAGCTGGGTTCCACGTATCAGGATGAAAATCTGAGATGGAAAGGCAAAGACGAGAGTTGGTCTTGAAGCGGCCAGAGGGTGTGATCATGTAAATGCTTGGAGGGCGGAATGGATATTCCATGGGGAAAACCAGCTTTCCATGATAATATCCACCTTCATAGGGACTCTGCTCTGGTCCCTCAACTACGTAATGCCTGAAAGATTTCAATTAATAAAATCAACCACTAGTTAAGCTGACTAGGATGCAATATTGAAGACAAGTGTGACTGAGTTTATAAACAATGAATATGAAGGTAGTCAGCAACCATGTAAGAGCTTGTTAGAACACAAGCTACATGAAATGAACAGTTATCATCAGCTGTAATAAAAATAAATAATCAATTACTATTGAGTTAGTTTCCTTTATGTGAGCAGCATTTAACATTGAAAATGAATAAAGAATTCAAATATACATGTCAAAACATAAACAAGATGCACTAGGACCCAGTTTGGTACCCAGGTCACAGAAGAGGGGTCATTTGTACTCATTCTTCCTGATCCCAGGGAATGAATTCTGGCATATTGCCATACTATTTTCAGGAGAAAAATTAAATTTTCTTGATGTATATACTGTAGTAATTTGATACCATAAGTCTGTCTACTTACCATTCAAGAATATTGGAAGGTAGCGGTTCAGCCGTCACATAAGGCACTGGGTCACGCTTAAGGCGCATATAATCAGCCCGTAGGCGTGCTGATGCTGTGCCTGAATGCTTCGACATAACTTCCAGTTTCCAAATTCTAAAAGAAAAGAAATAAAACTTTCAATGTAATAATAATATTTCTGGGGAGTCAAGAAGTGCAAGAATCTTTTGTAAACATATAATCCTTTTAAAAGCATGGCTTCATTCCACTTCATTATAAATAACAATGTGCTTCCTTATCCATGTGTCTACTTTATCTTTTTGTACGGTCTCACATTTAAAAATCAAAGTTCTGTAAATTATCATTAATTCAAAATCAGTTACACTTCGAACACACACTGATGAGCAGTATCAAACTGTAATCCTATGGGAAGTTGAAAAGTTTTTCTGTCTACACAACATTTACTGATATCAAAACTCCACACATAAACAGCACCAATGAGAGCCATGTTCAAACTGGAAAAGCAGACTAAATTCTAACAGGTACAAGATCAACAGCCCATGTTCCTCATCAAAACAAATTAATACTCAATACTGCAAAATGCATTTCAGTTCTATTTAATGATTCATACCTACAGGAGCCACAATACCCTTACATCAAATTTGGAGCTAGATCCCAGAAATTATAGTAATATCAATCAAATGAAAACATAAAAGACAAAATACATTATAAAAAGCACTTGCAAACTACCGAAAGAGATCTAAATATTGTATCTTCATATGTAAATGAAGGCAAGATTCATTTGCCTTGATTGTAAATGATTGGGGCCTGAACATGCAGGAGGGTGAAAGGTGAGCAAGGGATGTAGTATACTGGAACGATTCAATATACACAGGGGTAACGTATAATCAGTGGACTGAACTAGGGTATGTGAAGCAGCATGGGGAGATCATGGAAAGGTCTGTGGGCCTGGGTGTGGATAGGAAGCTATGGTTTTTGTAAAACAAGTGCAACAGCTAGAGAATGGGTGTTAGCAAATGCAGTCTTTCTGTCACCTGTTCCTAGTGCTACCTCACTAATGTAGAAAGCTTCAAACAAGTATGAAAAAAATATAAAACAATTTAGGAGCTATGGAACAGTTTTAATATCCACTCATTATAGTCACAGAGATAAAGAACCATAACATACTTGAGTAAAATTGTTTTCAATTGATTCTAAGGAACTGCATACTGAACCATAACCTACATAAAAAAATCAAACTTTACGTGTATTCTTTAGAATTTATCTATATTCATATACCTTTAACATGTCAACCCTTTTCATTTATCTTACTTCACAACATCCCTCTACTTCAAAACCTTGCTCACAGATAAGTAACAAAAAATGAAAAAGAGAAAAGAGAGACGAGTCTTCTGCAGTTATTTCTGTACACAAAATGGACTATACTATGAACCTAATCACTCATTATTTCTAAAAAATTAGTTTTTATGTAAGGTCAAATTGATACTTTATCCTTTTTTTGTTATGGTATGATGGTAAATAAGGCAATAGTGATGAGGGTTAGGAAGATCTAGGAAAAGTGGGGTTAATTCACATAAAACTAGGAGAAACGCTTGTGGAAATCAACGAAACCTATTAAACTTCACCTGAGCTTCCCTAGCAGTGAAAATCTACCTTAATTCAAGTTAATATAATTTTCATCTACAGCCACATAGCACATGGTCTTGTAGATTTATACAATGTGAATAAAAGTAATCACCAGGTGTTTTATGAAATTTTTGTGAGACGAAGCACAAAACATCTAATGAGCAGATAAAGTCAGTAACCATAATATTGACACATTTTTCAAATAATACCAAAAATAAAGAAAATTCCACCTGCCCCAGGAGGTTAGATGAAATTTTCATGGTTTCGTTTCCCATATTTTCCCTTAATGCCATTGCTTTAATGAACACTGAAGCGTAAAATATAATGCCCCATATCACACCAAGATTTTTAGTGAGAGCAAAAAATGATTCCTAAGTTCCTAGCTTTGAGGTGCAAAAGAAATAGCATATGCATTTGAGAAAATACCTATCAATGGATTCCTTATATACTTAGGAGAGATTTAGATATGTAAAGTGTGATATGGAGTTTTATTTTTCATCCTATGAATATCAGTGACAATGGGCAAGGCTTTGGTAATCATAGAAAAAGTGGGGAGAATGAAATACATTAAGAAATCAACAGAACCTAGGGAAACAACCTAGGAACTAAGATTTATCTCGGTTTTCAATCTTGTAATCAAAATATACAAATAACAGTGTCATCTTCCTTCCACCATATTGGATGCGTGCAGGGAAGAATAGTAAAGAAAACAAATGAGAATAAGCACACAAACCTTTTAGAAACTGAAAGTGAGTTTTTCACTTACCGTAACCTTTACCCAAAATTTTCCTTGATCATCATATCACTACCCTCCACCACATTTACTATTGCAGAATGAAATAAAATACTCTAATTCTTACTCCCAACCTTAATCACATATACATAGCATAAAGGGTCCACTGGTATGAATTTGTTCCGACATATTATTTCTGTGGTGTCATTCAACTGGAACATGATTTGAATAGTAACCCATTTTAGGTAAAAGTCTTGTTTAGCTTTGCATCATTATCAGCACTGGATATTAATAATCTTTGTTCTAAAATACTTGCGGAGCATTCAGAGAATACATTGAGTCTTGGAGAAAGAATTTCTCGAACTTATTTCAAGCAACAAAATACAAAATGATGGTGGTTGGGGTTAAGAATATCAGGGGAAGAGTGGGGTTAATTAACGTAAAGCTATGTAACACGATTAATTAATGTAAAGCTATGCAACACATCTCCAAAAAATCAAGAGAACCTATATATACCTCACGTAACAACCAAAACAGTACCAGAAGTATACAAACATTAAATCTGTCTGTCTCTGAGGATCACACATCCTCTCACCGTTGTTTAATAATTGACGGCCTATCTGCCATTTTCACGGCCCTCAATCTCAAGTTTGACCGGTAAATTGTGACGAAAATGTCAAATGTGACGATAAATCTGAACTGCTACAGAAGCTGAATGAGGCTTTTGAAGGCTCCATTTACTTTGTAAAATAATATTAACTTTTTCGGTAATTAATCCCATGTTTTCCCTATGACTAACGACCTTACTCAACACCCTTCAATAGATAAGACAGAAGGCTCTTTCTCAGAGACTTTATAAGGCAGATTCAAACACAAATGACCAATTTCCCACTAGGCAGCTCCCATCCTCGGCAAAATAAATAAAATATAAACGTTTTCTCCAACTTCATTCATAAGTTTCTACAGTATTGCCTCAATGGACACTCGTGCTACTCCTTACATACTACTTACCTCCAGCCCGTCTGTGCTTGCACCACTTAACAGGACGTATGGACTGGTATAATAGTTAGTCATTAAGGGTAAATGGTACAAATTCCCTTCTTAAGGGGTAAAAACCACCGCCCATTATTAAGTATTTCAAGCACATATTAGGAGGAAATTCCCTTCAAGTGTCTTCACTCTCTCGCCCCATTACCTCTTCAGAGCACTTTAGGAGCAGCGTGCCGTGCGGATACGTACCTTAAACTACTCTTAAAGTATCATCTTGATGAGGAAATGAAGGAACGTGGTGTAATATTTAGGACATCAGCTGAGCCTCACGTCAGCTGCTGCTGCTGCTGCCTCCTCGCCACTCGCTCTTTACTCCCAATATTTAACCTATTCTTTAAACCCTCATTATTCAGTCTATTCATATACTACTCAGCGTTATATCAATACCGATTAGAGGTTTTATCTCATTCGGGCAAAAAAGGTAGGTTAAGTAAAGTTTTAAGAGTTTTTTTTTTAATGAATTGCGCAGCTCAAGCCTCAGGTGTCCATTGTTTATGGTGTAAGTCAGTGTCAGCGGGGGGGTTACCCCCCCACTCCCCCTCATGCCCGCCAAATTCAAAAACCTGACACTGGCATCACGTCCATATAAACCATATCACTAATGGCTTGCATACAAGCACATTAGAGAAAGATGATTTGTTTGATTTCTTACACCTAATCAACTCTTTTTTTTCCTACATATCTACTAAAAGGGGAGGGAGTGGGGGGCTGGAAATCCTCCCCTCTCGTTTTTTTTTTTTAATTTTCCAAAAGGAACAGAGAAGGGGGCCAGGTGAGGATATTCCCTCAAAGGCACAGTCCTCTGTTCTTAACGCTACCTCGCTAACGCGGGAAATGGCGAATAGTATGAAAAAAAAATTTAGTAAATTACAGACCATTGTGTAACTCTTCTGATCACCCATTTGTACTCTATGGGGAAGGGTTTTACACTCATAGGACTTCTTTATCTTGAACATTCCGTACTGCCATACAACTACTTAAATTTTTGTATGCTGTCTCCATTAACCATGTCCTATTCCATCCATCCACCACTCTATACCATAAAAGTACTGGTTACTAGGCACATCGTCAGACTCTTTAAAAAAAAATGGTATCAGGTCATCCCTCACTTCTAAGATGGGTAATCATAAGGCTTCTAGCCTTTCACGATAACTTGGTTATCATAACACTGGTGCCATCTTTTTTGCCCTTCTCTATGAACTCAACTGTGTTTCCTTAGATTTGGTGACCAAATATGAAAAGCATATTCTAGTTTTGGCCACATGATATTAATATCTTGCTGAATATTTCCTTATCCATGTACTTAAAAGCCATTCTGGTATTTGTCAGCATATAGTTTGTCTCCCTAACTCTTATCCTAATCTGGAACTCTGGCAACAGGTAAAGGATAATGGTGACTCTCAAGCCCTTCTCACAAGCAGAATCCTTGAGCATATTCCCTGCTCAATAATAATCATACTCGACTAATTGGGTGTGAGCATGTGCTTAAATGTTTTTACATGTGTATGTGCAGTTAGGCAAGATTTAATGTTTGAAAAACAATTTCTAGAACTAAAAAATTCTTAAGTCAGCATGCTGGCATTCTGTCCACGAACACAATCTCTCCTTGTCATACATAACACTTGGCAACACTTAACTCACACAGCTCAGTCTTTGTAATTCAAGATTTTCCTGTGTGTGCTATGCAATAGCCCTGTCTTTTGGCAAAATGGTAGGAGTAATAGATAGAAGTAGTAGGTAGACCATTACGCAGGAACACTAGGTAGAAGTAGATAGGGACACTGGGTGGGAATATTAGGTAGAAGTAGTAGGCTGAAACATTAGGAGATAGTAGTCAGCAGGAACTTTAGGAAGGATTCACTGGAAAACACTGTGGTAGAAATGCCTTCTGCCAGTGGCCTGTTAAGGATGAAACACTACGGGATAAGAAGCAACACTGGAGGTCACTGGTTATGGAGACTTTTCTGCATGGCCACACCCTTGAGGGAGTTCCCAGAGGGAATGAAAGTCAGAGATATAGGTAGAGCAATTCTCATGATAAAGGTTCTGCATGGTAAGCCTTTGAATTAATATCTCTTTTTTTGCCTTCATATATACATCATCTTTTGCAGCATATACGTCAAAGGTTCTTTTATTAAAGTCAAAGAGTCACAAATAATCAGGTTTTACGTTAACAAAGTACTGGATTATGTTGTTCATGGAGTAATGCATCTAATCGATATATGTATTCATGAAAACAACTATCAAACTCACTAACAGTGATAAACTTTCACCATATTTCATAATCTGGCATATTTTGGAGTGTCCTGTGCTTGTAGTCAGAATTCATATACCTTACCTTTCTGTATCATGTTTATTTTGGAAGTTTACAGTTAAGATTATAAAAAAATCAAAATATTTAAGTATTGTTAAATTCACAATTTACAGTATGTCAATACTGAATCGTATATAAAACAATAATTGAGATTTATTCGCATACATCTGAGCTGTGATTGAATACAGTAATGCCTTCCATATCAAAGACTGTGAGTGATCATAAAAAACAAAAATAATGCATTAAAGACTGTTAATGATCATCAAATACAGCAATTCCTGTTCTATCAAAAACTGTTAGTAATTTTTGGATACACTAACTCATGTGGTATCAATGACTGACACTGATTGGCAATGATATACATGCTCAGCTTTAGCTGATAGGATTTGAACAAGTAGCAGTTATTGAAACACTCTTGTTATTCAAAAGTAAAATCCTAAACAATTATCAGTTAAAAGGTAAGGCCTTGTACATGGGGTATATATGGATTTTAAATGCATTTGCCACACTGTTGGTTGAAACAAAGGCAATATCTATGCTTGCAGCCAGCACCTTTGAATAACTGACAGCTACCTTCCTGGTGATGCAGTCTGACTGGCTAACAGAATGAGGTAAACCTCATTTCTTTATGTATGTACATAGAAAATTAGGAAATAAAATTGGTAAACACACTATACATATATTATTCAGTATCAGTAAAACATAATTAGCAAACACTGTAAGTCTAATATACAATCTTTGAGATTAGTAAAATACATTTTTTTATCAAGTTGACACATGTAATTTCTATTTGACTGTCCATAAAATACTTATTCTACTTTCTATTTTCGCATCCAAGGGCCTTACTTCCAATCACTGAGGGGGGAAATATCCCTTGACAAAACTGCAAATCTTATACATGCAAAGATGTCGTACAAGTCAGAACTAAAAACCCTGACTAGAATACAAACAACATCAAACACTAGAAACATTATAATAAATTTCATCCTATTCTATTACTACACAACTAGAATACTTTTGCTACTGTTACATCCTACCAAACACACATTTCAAAATGGAAAAGTATCATACTCTTCATAACATTTTAGCTAAAAATGTGTATTCTTCACAAAATTTTAATGCACTGTCATATTTACAAAAGCTCTGAGTCACTGACCATTTAGTCCAAAAGTTCTCTCAGAGGAATTAGATCTATCAAAAGTGAAGTATGTAACATCAATGATTTCACTACAAGGGTGACAGCAAATCCACTATTCCCATTTTAGCTTTAAGATACCTAGCATCATAAAGGTGGCATACGTATACATCTGCCACAAGGAGTCTTCTAAACACTTTCATTCAGCTAAAAAGTCATGCAACAGTAGCTCCCACATCACCAACATATTATCTATGAGGCAGGCAAATGATTCTCAGCTCAACCTTGTCTGGTCTACTTATACCATAATGTATAACATGGTTAAATTAGAGAACACGGGTGACTTTTGCAATTTTGAAAATGCCGTGCAATATGGTTAATTACAGCTAATGACTAATCATGGATACTCTTTTGCCATGGTCAACCCCTTATGGGAGTTCTTGAAGGGAATGGGTATTAGATATAGATAGATAATGTACCTCAGCAAGATATTACAAAGAAATAATCATGAAGCAATATGTAAACTTTTAATTTCAAAATATACATACTGTGTCCCATAGTGAGGATACAATCCTTCATTGCACTGTACTGAGCTTTTCATATGATGCACAAATATAACCCTCATCATACCATACCCAGGGAATATCCTGCAAAACCTACAAACATGGTAAAGAATAATCCGCTCAACGTTAGAGCCATGCTAGAATCAGAATCATACAGTAGCAATGACTGGTTTCTGGATCTCTATACAGAGTTAAGCTTACAATAATAAATTTTTTCATTAAAAGACATGACAGTTGTTTAGTACGGTGGACCCACACACCACGTAAATGATTGTCAATTGGTCTCATTCTATACACAGAAATTTTAAAAACTTTGATCTTACTTTCTAAAAAAATACTTTATATCTAATGCTCTAAATAAAATATAATTCTCCATATTCTCCCATTGGTAAGACTAACAAGATAATCAGTGATGTAAGTATCAATTTTTTGTCAAGATTACAGTAGGAGAAAAGTGGCTTAATTCATAACATGCATTACTAGTGCTACATTTGCATTCAATCAATCATATGTGCTTTAAAACCCTATTTCCCCCCAAAATATTTTTTCTCAGATTCTCGTGCATCTTTGGCATACTCATTAAAAATGGTTCTTGCAATATGCTGCCTGAAACAAACTATCATACAATCAGTCTGTAAATCCTTACCTCCAGCTACCAGCTTCTGGCATTTAAAACATATGCTTACCATCCAATTAAATCAAGTTGGACATGAGCCTTTTAACCAGATTCCTAATGCATTCTCCTTTTCACTTGAGCATCATGGACTCTGATCTACACTGAACACATCAAACTACACAGAGCTATGAAGTAAAATTGCACTAAATATTACCCACACATAAAAATTCTTATTGCTATATTGCATTTCTAAAATATGAGATCTTTTTTTCTAAGTATCAATAAGCCTACCCTAGTTATAAACAGCAACAATGAATAGTTAAAAGTATTAAGGATACAACATTCTTTGTTCATCATATCTGAAGAGTACATAACAAAAGTACCACATGATGTAAGATGCATACTTGGCTAAATTAAGTTCTTAATGAAAAAAGTTGTCACAAGCTTGCTATACATGCATCAATTAGCAAACAAGAAGCTAGGCAAACTGCTTGTTAGAGAGGATGTAAGGAAGTGATGCTTTGGTGTAAGGGTGGTGAATGGCAGGATACAAATGTTTATAAAGCTACCTGAAGCAGAGAAAGTTCAAGAGATGTGGCACTATAAATGTTCAATTCTCTTCCCATACTGTACAATTAGATAAATACATGAGGAATGTAAAGTGGGCAAAAATACTACTTTTTATGAGGCTTGTACCTAGAGAACTACACTGTAAAACACTTATGGTGAAGATAGATCTAAAAGAAATGACTAACTTCCTTCAGGTTGTGGAATCATTATTGCTGTGGTAAAAACTGTACATACAGCTAAAGTATTTGGAAAAAAAAGTAATTACGAAAGGGGAAGTCCATATCTAAGATGATCTTAAGATATCAAAAGTAATTCCAATGTCTTTGAAAATATGCCATGGTACTAATGAAAAACAAGTAGCTTACCCTAATATCACTCAAAAGTTTAGCAGCTTATTCAAAATTATTGGACAATGTCAAGAATAATTAGCCTGAATCATGAGACAGATCGTGATTTGGCATTAAAAGTGCAAGTGTGAGTGCACTGCTCTTCAAGACCACCTTCTTACACTAGAGCAAGTGGATTTCCTTTTCTCTGACTACAATTACCCTTTGTATAATAATATCAATTCCACTACCAATTACCACTTAGTTCCTACAGCAAAATCTGACATATCATTGATGCTAAAGTGTATTGGCTTTCTGGGTTATAACACGAGCTGTCAACCCTATATAAAACCTGATTCTAACAATTTTGCTTTTAAGAATAAAAAAGTGCAGCAGACTGGTTGACTACAGTCAGCAATGGTGACACTCCATTGGAAGAGAAGATATAGAATGTTCTTTCTTTTACTTATAGTTCTTTCCTTTAGCTAAAATGCATAACCTCTTACAGGTCTAAGACTTGTTCCCTCAAGGTTGAAGGATGCTATCTTAACATTTTCCTGCATACTTTTCTTTCACCTTACTTTTTTATGAATGTGGGTAACATCACTTTCTGATATATAAAGAAAATGAAGATATAATAAAGTAATAAGCAGATAAATAAACAGTATACATACATAAAGTATCTCTAAATATTAAAATTGGTATATAAACATATATATAATTAAATTCTAATAATAATAATAACAATATATATAAGTATCTTTTTTTCTTTCTTTTCTTTTAAACTTGATTGCCGTTTCTAGCATTAGCAAGGTAGAACCAGGAACAGCAATATCAAGACCCAGCTCTAAATAACAGAGCTAAGCAGATATAGCAGTGATAAGGGAGAAAGGAATAAGAAGAAAGAATGCTACTCCATATATTCCGTGTGGTGGAGAAAGCAACTAAGAGGGGTGGCAGGAGGGACTGGAAATCTGACTATCCTGGACAAATTCTTTCCACACGTAGAAAATGAGAAAGGAGCAAGAGAATTCTTCTTCAAACACTGTTTTCTGTTCCTTAATGTTTCATTGCTGAAGTGAGAAACACAAAACAGACAATCATCCAATCAAACTTAATAACCAACTTTTTACATCAAAAAGAAGCCTGTAACCATGATGATAACTGTACACCTACAGTATGATTAATGAATATTTTGTACAAAATTCTTTTGAGGAACTGCTGTAAACAGTGTAAAATGAATTTCTAACAGTTATCAACTTCATGTACGCTTTGAAATGCAAAAAAAAATCTAATACTGCTACTTTCCTCCCTGCACACTTATATACTCTGGTACTACTGTGTATTACTCACAAAGAATTCTTATGACTACTGCATGAGCCAAACTATCTATAATCAGAAAAACAGTGTGAGAGAAAAACAAGATGGGGATATTTCAGTCAGATACCTAGAAAAAATGAAAGATGGGTAACATTACTGCAAAATAATAATTCATTTTAAGTATGTCAAATCTTCAATAGTAAAGAAGAATTACTTCCACTGTCATAAAATTTCTTCGCAATTACTCTCCCATTTTGTATGAGAATCAACAGGCAAGGAATCATCTACAGGAATCTTTTTCACATAATCAGCATCTGAATACTTCTGCAAAAATGCTGGCATTGCATTTTTGTCCATGTGGTGCATATACGAGAGGAAGATGGTCCACAGGAATGATGCTATGGAGACAACAACCACACGATTCTTCTCTGGTATATAAGCAAAGTTGATAGTTTGTACCACCGGCCAGAAGCAGACACCAACCTTAATAGCAAAAAAGAGAAAAAAAATATATAGCCAAAAACAAACAAACATATAACCAAAATGCTGTATAAGGCATGAACACTGCTGAGTTGTCTGAATTATCAGAAAAACTACCTAAAGCTCAAACATCAAAAATTTTTAATGTCACAGTTGCTAAAGCAAACAAAAATTTTAAAAATCATTATCTAATGAGTGTAAAATATAATAACATGGAATTTACTTGAAAAATTATTTATAAAGAAGTCTTTACACATATTCTATTTTCATGACCTGACATTTCTAAGGCAAAAGAAAACAGTATTTGACTCTAGGTCTTAAAATGACAAAATACTCTATTCTTTTAGAAAACACAATGACCAAAACCTTACCTGTCTTTGGATGGAACGTGATGAATTACAAGGTAAAAATTTTCTACTGGTATAGGCTAAACTTTACATCAACACAGAGAGTACAATCTCTTCAATCATGATAAAAGTGATAGAATAGGACCACACCTTCCAAGTTGGTATAAATTTTTGCTTCCATTCCTGAACACACTCGGCCCATGGTCGCCCTTCTAGTAAAGTGATGCCTAAGTAGAACTGAGTCTGACCAACTGGGGCAAACAAAATCTGTTCAAGACCAGCCTGAAACACAGAAATATTTGATGTCATTCATCTCTTCATTCCAAGCCTTTAAATCTGATAATCAAAAAGTATGCCTACCTAGAACATTTCACATGTCAAGATGAAATCACACAGTCACAGCCTAACTTTATGATTCATTCTGATTTCTTATAGTTGGAAAGTTACAATATCACTGAATATTCATGTAAAGTTCAAATCTCTTATGTTATTGAGGAGTCCATCATGTCCCTGCTGTTGAGTGTAGCTCAGCCCTGAAGCTACAGAATTTCCTGAAACACTAGGAAAAGGGTCCTAGATTATGTCATCATCATCATCATCATAATAATAATAATAATAATAATAATAATAATAATAATAATAATATCCCTGGGGATGGGGAGAAAGAATACTTCCCACGCATTCCTCACGTGTCGTAGAAGGCGACTAAAGGGGATGGGAGCGGGGAGCTAGAAACCCTCCCCTCCTTGTATTTCAACTTTCTAAAAGGGGAAACAGAAGGAGTCATGTGGGGAGTGCTCATCCTCCTCGAAGGATCAGATTGGGGTGTCTAAATGTGTGTGGATGTAACCAAGATGAGAAAAAAGGAGAGATAGGTAGTATGTTTGAGGAA
>JAUUDZ010162791.1:2337-18434 GCA_032361705.1 Panulirus versicolor | reverse complement strand
GATACACAACTAATGATCAATATGAGAGAACACAGCTTGGTGATGATACACAACAGTTGATCAATGTGAGAACACAGATTGATGATACACACCTGTCGACCAAAGTGAGAAAATACAGCTCGGTGATGAAACAATACTGTTGATCAATGTGATAGAACACAGCTTGATGATGATACACAATTATGATCATAGTGACAGAAAACAGCTTGATGATAATGCAATACTGTTGATCAATGTGAGAGAAATTAGCTTTAATGCAATACTGTTGATCAATGTGAGAGAAATTAGCTTGAAGATGATACACAACTGCTGACCAATGAAAGAATACAGTTTGACGATGATACACAACTATTCATCAGTATGAGAGAACGAACCTTGATGATGATACACAAGTGTTGATCAATGTGAGAGAACACAGTTTGGTGATGATACACAACTACTGATCAATAGAGAGAACACAGCTTGATAATGATACACAACAATTGAACAACGTGAGAACACTGATCGATGATACACAAATTATAACCAAATTGAGAAAATATAGCTTGGTGATGAAACACAAATGTTGATCAATGAGAGAAAACACAGCTTGATGATTATACACAACTACAGAACAATGTGAGAGAACACAGCATGATGATGATACACAAACGATGATCAATGTGAGAGAATACAGCATGATGATGATACTCAAGGTGAGAGAACACAACATAATGATAATACACAACTATTAATCAATATGAGAGATTTCAGCTTGATACACAACTATTGATTAATGTGAGAGAACACAGCATGATGATGATACTCAATTATTGATCAAGGTGAGAAAACACAGCTTAATGATAATAAATAACTATTAATCAATATGAGAGAACTCAGCTTGATGATACACAACTATTGATCAATGTGAGAGAACACAGCTTGATGATGATACACAACTACTGATCAATATAATAGATCACAGCTTGATGATGATACACAAATATTGATCAATGTGAGAAAATACGGCTTGGTAATGATACCCAACTATTGATTAGTCTGAGAGAACATAGTTTGATGATGATACACAACTAATGAACAATATGAGAGAACACAGTTTGAGAAGACACAATTGATCATTATGAAAACACAGCTTCATGATACAACTGATTGACCAGAGTGAGAAAATACGGCTTGATAATGATACACAACTATTGATCAATGTGAGAGAATACAGCTTAACGATGGTACACAACTAATGAGCAATGTGAGAGAAGACGGCCTGATGATGATACACAACTTTTGATCAACGTTAGAGAACACAGCTTGATGGTGATACACAACTAGTGATCAGTGTGAGAGAACACAACTTGGTGATGACACACAACTATTGATCAATATGAGAGAAGACACGTTGATGATGATACACAACAATTAATCAACGTGAGAACGCAGCTCAATAATACATAACTGTTGACCAAATTGAGAAAATACAGCTTGGTGATGAGACACAACTGTTGATCAATATGAGAAAACAAAGCTTGATGATTAAACACAACTATTGATCAATGTAAGATAACACAGCTTGAGGATGATACACAACTAATGATCACTATGAGAGAACAAAGCTTGATGATGATACACAACAGTTGATCAATGTGAGAACATTGCTCGATGAGACACAATGGTTGAGGAAATTGAGAAAATACAGCTTGGTGATGAAACAATACTGTTGATCAATGTGAGAGAACACAGCTTGTTGATAATACACAACTAATGATCAATATGAGAGAACAAAGCTTGATGATGATACACAACAGTTGATCAATGTGAGAACACAGCTTCATGATACACAAATGTTGACTAAAGTGAGAAAATGAAGCTTGGTGATAAAACAATACTGTTGATCAATGTGAGAGAGCACAGCTTCATGATGATACACAACCTTTGATCAATGTGAGAGAACACAGTTTCATGATGATACACAAATGTTGATCAATGTGAGAGAACACAGTTTGTTGATGATACACAACTACTGATCAATAAGAGAGAACACAGCTTGATAATGATACACAACAATTGAACAACGTGAGAACACAGATGGATGATACACAACTTTTAACCAAATTGAGAAAATATAGCTTGGTGATGAAACACAGATGTTGATCAATGTGAGAAAACACAACTTGATGATTATACACAACTACTGAACAATGTGAGAGAACACAGCTTGATGATGATGCACAAATGTTTATCAATTTGAGAGAACACAACATGACGATGATACACAATTATTGATCAAGGCGAGAGAACACAGCTTAATGATAATACACAACAATATGAGAAAACTCAGCTTGATGATACACAACTATTGATCAATGTGAGAGAACACAGCTTGATGATGATACACAACTGTTGATCAGTATGAGAGAACTCAGCTTGATGATGATACACAACTAATGATCAATATGAGAGAACACAGCTTGGTGATGATACACAACAGTTGATCAATGTGAGAACACAGTTTGATGATACACAACTGTTGACCAAAGTGAGAAAATACAGCTTGGTGATAAAACAATACTGTTGATCAATGTGAGAGAACACAGCTTGATGATGATACGTAATAACTGATCATAGTGAGAGAACACAGCTTGATGATAATGCAATACTGTTGATTAATGTGAGAGAAGCTAGCTTGAAGATGATACACAACTGTTGATCAATGTGAGAGAACACAGTTTGACGATAATACATAACTATTCATTATTATGAGAGAACAAACCTTGATGACGATACACAACTAGTGATCACTGTGAGAGAACACAACGTGATGGTGACACACAACTGGTGATCAATGTGAGTGAACACAGCTTGATGATACACAACTGTTGACCAAAGTGAGAGAACACGGCTTGATGATGATAAACAATTGCTGATCAGTGTGACAACACAGCTTGACGATGATATACAACTATTGATCAATGTGAGAGAAAACAGCTTCATGATGATACACAACTATTGATCAATGTGAGATAACAGCTTGATGATGATGCAAAAATTTTGATCAATGTGAGAGAACACAGCTTGATGATGATACACAGCTGGTGATCATTGTGAGAGAACACAGCTTGATGATGATATAAAACTATTGATCAATGTGAGAAAACACAGCTTCATGGTGATACACAACAGTTGATGAATGTGAAAGAACACAGCTTAATGATGATACACACCTGTTGATCAATGTGACAGAACACAGCTTGATGATGAACCATAACTGGTGACCAATGTGAGAGAACACAGTTTGATGATGATACACAACTGTTGATCAATCTGAGAGAACACAGCTTGATGACGATACACAATCTTTGATCAATGTGAGAGAAATCAGCTTTAGAGACAACTGTTGACCAAAGTAAGAGAACACAGCTTGATGATGATACACAACTGTTGATCAGTGAGAGAGAATACAGCTTGATGATGATATACAACTATTGATCAATGTGAGAGAGCAGAGCTTGATGATTATAGACAACTGTTGATTAATGTGAGAGAACAAAGCTTGATTACGATATACAACTGTTGATCAATGTGGGAAAACACAACTTGATGATGATACACAACTGCTGATCAATGTGAGAGAACACAGCTTGATGATGATGCACAACTATTGATCAATGTAAGAGAACATAGCTTGATGATGATAGACAAATATTCATCAATGTGGGAGAACATAGCTTGATGATGATACACAACGTGAGAGAACATAGCTTGATGATCATAGACAACTACTGAACAATATGAGAGAAAACAGCCTGATGAGAAGACACAATACTTGATCAATGTGAAAACAGCTTCATGATAGACAACTGTTGAACAAAGTGAGAAAATACTGCTTGACGATAATACACAACGATTGATCAGTGTGAGGAAACACAGCCTGACGATGATAAACAATGTGATCAATATGAGAGAACACAGCTTTATGATGATACACAACCTTTGATCAACACGACATAACAGTTTCATGATGATACACAATTGCTGATCAATATTAGAGAACACAGCTTGATGATGATACACAACAGTTGATCAATGTGAGAGAAAATAGCTTGATGATGATACACAACTTTGATCAATATTAGAGAAAATAGCTTGATGATGATACACAACCGTTGATCAGTGTGAGAATAAAGCTTGATTATACACAACTGTTGACCAAATAGAGAAAATACAGCTTGATGATGATACACAACCGTTGATCAATGTGAGAGAACACAGCTTGTCGATGATTCACAACTG
This sequence comes from Panulirus versicolor, assembly GCA_032361705.1. Lineage (NCBI taxonomy): Eukaryota > Metazoa > Arthropoda > Malacostraca > Decapoda > Palinuridae > Panulirus > Panulirus versicolor. The sequence continues at coordinate 14,150 of JAUUDZ010162791.1, read as the reverse complement.
TTGATCAATGAGAGAGAACACAGCCTGATGATGATACACAACCGGTGATCAATATGAGAGAACACAGCTTGATGATGATACAGAAGTGTTGATCAGTGAGAAAACACAGCTTCATGATGACAAACAACTGTTGATCTATGTGATAAAACACAGCTTCATGATGATACACAACTGTTAGTCAATGTAAGAGAACACAGCTTGATGATGATAAACAACTGCTCATCAGTGTGAGAGAACTCAGCTTGATGACACACAACTGTTGATCAACGTGAGAAAACACAGCTTGCTGATGATACACAACTGTTGATGAATGTGAGAGAACACAGCTTGATGATGACACACAACTGTTGATCAATGGAAAAGAACACAAGATGATGATGATACACAACTATTGATCAGTGTGAGATAACACAGCTTGATGATGATACACAACTTTTCATAAATGTGAGAGAACACAGCTTGATGATGATACACAACTCTTGATCAATGTGAGAGAACACAGCTTGGTGATGATACATAACTATTCATCAATATGAGAGAACAGAGCTTGATGATGATACACAACAGTTGATAAACATGAAAAGACAGTTCCATGATACACAACTTTTAACCAAAGTGAGAAAATACAGCTTGGTGATGAAACACAACTGTTGATCAATGTGACAAAACACAGCTTGACGATGATACACAACTATTGATTAATATGAGGGATCACAGCTCGATGACGATACAAAATTTTTGATCAATTGAGAACAAAGCTTGATGAAACACAACTGTTGACCCAAGTGAGAAAATACAGCTTGGTGAGGAAACACAACTGTTGATCAATGTGAGAAAACACAGCTTGATGATAATATTTGATTATTCATAAATGTGAGAGAACACAACTTGATGATAATGCAAAACTGTTGATCAATGTGAGAGAAAATTAGCTTGATGATGATGATACACAACTGTTGATCAGTGTGAGAGAGCACAGCTTGACGATGATACACAACTATTGATCAGTATGAGATAACACACCTTGATGATGATACACAACTACTGATCACTGTGAGAGAACACAACTTGATGATGATACACAACTGGTGATCAATGTGAGTGAACACAGCTTGATGATACATAAATGTTGACCAAAGTGAGAGAACACAGCTTGATGATGATACACAACTGTTGATCAGTGTGAGAGAACATAGCTTGATAATGATATACAACTATTGTTCAATGTGAGAGAAAACAGCTTCATGATGATACACACCTGTTGATGAATGTGAAAGAATGCAGCTTGATGATGATCCACATCTGTTGATCAATGTGAGACAACACAGCTTGATGATGATCAACACCTGGTGAACAATGTGAGAGAACACAGCCTGATGATGATACACAACTGTTGATCAATTTAAGATAACACAGCTTTATGACGATACACAACCGTTGATCAATGTCAGAGAACACAGCTTGATACACAACTGTTAACCAAAGTGAGAGAACACAGCTTGATGATGACACACAACTATTGATCAATGTGAGAGAAGACGTCTTGATGATGATACACAGCTTTTCATCAATGTGAGAGAAGACAGATTGATGATGATACAAAACTGATGATCAATGTGAGAGAACATAGTTTGATGATCATACACAACTAGTGAACAATATGAGAGAACACAGCCTGATGAGAAGACACAAACAGTTGATCAATGAGAAAACACAGCTTGATGATACACAACTGTTGACCAAAGTGAGAAAATGCGAGATCAGTGTAAGAAAACACAGCCTGACGATGAGACACAACTCTTGATCAGTGTAAGAGACACAGCTTTATGATGATAAACAACCATTGATCAATATGAGAGAACACAGCTTGATGATGATACACAATAGTTGATGAATAATAGAGAACACAGCTTGATGATGATACACAACTATTGATCACTGTGAGAGAAAATAGCTTGATGATACAAAACTTTGATCAATATGAGAGAACACAGCTTCATGATATTACACAACAGTTGATCAAAGTGAGAGCGCTCGATAATACACAACTGTTGACCAAAGTGAGAAAATACAGCTTGATGATACACAACTGTTCATCAACTTGAGAGAGCACAGCTTGACGATGATACACAACTGTTGATCAATGAGAGAACACAGCTTGATGATGATACACAACCAGTGATCAATATGAGAGAACACAGCTTGATGACGATACACAACTGTTGACCAATAATAGAGAACACAGCTTGATGATGATACACAACTGTTGATCAATGTGTGAGAACAGCTTGATGATACAAAAATATTGATCAATGTGAGAGAACACAGCTTGATGATACACAACTGTTGATCAATGTGAGAGAACACAGCTTGATGATGATACAGAACAGGTGATCAATGCGAGAGCACAGCTTGAAGATACACAACTGTTGACCAAAGTGAGAAAACGCAGCTTGATGCTGATACACAACTGTTGATCAATGTGAGAGAACACAGCTTGATCATGATACGCAACAGTTGATAAGTGAGAGAGAACACAGCTTGATGATAATACACAACTGTTGATCTGTGTGAGACAACACAGCTTGATGATGATGTACAACTATTGATCAATGTGACAGAACAGAGCTTGATGATGGTACTCAACTGTTGATCAGTGTGATAAAACACTGATTGATGATGGTACGCAACTATTGAACAATGTGAGAGAACACAGCTTGATGATGATACACAACAGGTGATAAATGAGAGAAGACAGCTTGATGATACACAACTGTTGACCAAAGTGAGAAAACGGAGCTTGATGCTGATACACAACTGTTGATCAATGTGAGAGAACACAGCTTGACGATGATACACAACTGTTGATCAATGAGAGAGAACACAGCTTGATGAAGATACACAACTGTTGATTAATAATAGAGAACACAGGTTGATGATGATACACGACTGTTGATCACTGTGAGAGAACACACCTTGATGATACAAAAATATTGATGAATTTGAGAGAAGACAGCTTGATGATGATACGCAACTACTGATCAATGTGACAGAACACAGCTTGATGATGATACACTTTGATCAATGTGAGAGAAGACAGCTTGATGATGATGCACTACTATTGATCATTGAGAGAGAACACAGCTTGATGATGATACACAACTATTGATTAATATGAGAACATAGCTTGATGATAATACACAACAGTTGATCAATGTGAGAACACAGCATAATGATACAAACTGTTGACGAAAGTGCCAAAATGCAGCTTGATGATATTACACAACTGTTGATCAATGTTAAAGAACACAGCTCGACAACGATACACAACTATTGATCAGTACCAGAGAACACACACTGATGGTGATACACAATTATTGATCACTGTGAGAAAACAGAAATTGATGATACACAACTGGTGATCAAAGTATGTGAACACAGCTTGAAGATACACAAATGTTGACAAAAGTGAGAGAAACAGCTTGATGATGATACACAACTGTTGATCGGTGTGAGAGAACACAGCTTGATATACAACTGTTGATCAATGTGAGAGAACAGAGTTTGACGATGATACACAACTTTTGATCAATGTGAGAGAACACAGCTTTATGATGATACGCAACTATTGATCAATGTGAGAAAACACAGCTTGATGATGATACAAGGTGATCAATGTGAGAACACAGCTTCATGATACACATCTGTTGAACAAAATGAGAAAACGCAGCTTGATACTAATACACAAGTGTTGATCAATGTGAGAGAACACAGCTTTATGATAGTAAACAATTGTTGATTAATGTGAGAGAATACAGTTTGACGATAATACAGAAGTACTGATCAATGTGGGAGAACACAGCTTGATGATACACAACTATTGATCAATGTGAAAGAACACGGCTTGATGATGATACACATATTTTCATCATTGTGAGAGAAGACAGCTTGATAATGATACAGAAGTGTTGATCAATGTGAGAGAACGCAAATAGATAATACGCAACTTGATGATGATACACAACTATTGACCAATATGAGAGAACACAGCTTGATGATAATACACAACAGTTGATCAATGTGGAAACACAGCCTGATGATACCCAACTGTTGAACAAAGTGAGAAAATAGAGCTTGGTGTTGATACACAACTGTTGATCAGTGTGAGAAAACACAGCTTGACGATGATACACAACTTTTGATCAGTGTGAGAGATCACAGCTTAATGATGATATACAACTGTTGATCAGTAATAGAGAACACAGCTTGATGATTATTTATCAACAACTGTTGATAAATAAGAGAGAAGAAAGCTTGGTGATAATACACAAATAATGATCAGTGTGAGAGAACACATTTTGATGATAATACACAACAGTTGATCAATGTGAGAACACAGCTTGATGATACACAACTGTTGACCTAAGTGAGAAAATAGATCTTGATGATGATACACAACTGTTGATCAATAAGAAATAACACAGCTTGACGATGATACTAATGATCAGTATGAGAGAACATATCTTCGATGATACACAACCAATGATCACAGTGAGAGAACACAACTTAATGATGATACACAACTGGTGATCAATGTGAGTAAAGACAACTTGATGATACACCACTGTAGACCAAAGTGAGAGAACACAGCTTGATGAGGATACACAACTGTTGATCAGTGTGAGAGAACACAGTTTGATGATATGAAACTATTCATCAATAGTTTCAATGTCAGAAAACACAGCCTGATGATGATACACAACTGTTGATGAATGTGAGAGAACACAGCTTGATGATGATACACAACTGTTGATCAATGTGAGAAAAAACAGCTTGATGATGATACACAACTGGTGACGAATGTGAGAGAACACAGCTTGAAGATGATACACAACTATTGATCAATGTGAGATAAAAGAGCCTGATGGTGATACACAACTGTTCATCAATGTGAGAGAACACAGACTGATGAGACACAATTGTTGATCAATGTGAGAGAATACAGCTTGATGATACACAACTGTTGATCAATGTGAGATAACACAGCTTGATGATGATACCCAACTATTGATCAATGTGAAAGAACTCGGCATGATGATGATATACAATTTTTTTTATCAATGTGAGAGAAGACAGCTTGATAATGATACACAATTGTTGATCATTGTGAGAGAACACAACATGATGATACACAACTGGTGATCATTGCGAGAAAACACAGCTTGATGATCATACAAATATTGATCAATATGAGAGAACACAGCTTGATGACAATACACATTTGATCAATGTGAGAACACAGTTTGATACCCAACTGTTGAACAAAGTGAGAAAGTACAGCTTGATGATGATACACAGCTTTTGATCAATGTACAAGAACAGAGCATGACGATGATGCACAACTCTTGATCAATTTGAGAGAACACAGCTTGATGATGATACACAACTACTGATCAGTGTGAGATAACACAGCTTGATGATGATACACTTTTGATTAATGTGAGAGAACACAGCTTGATGATGATACACAACTGTTGATCAATGTCAGAGAACACAGCTTGGTGATGATACACAACTATCGATGACTATGAGAGAACACAGCTTGATGATACACAACAGTTGATCAACGGGAGGACACAGCTTGATGATACATAACTGTTAAACGGTTGACCAAAGTGAGAAAATACAGCTTGGTGATGAAACACAACTGTTGATCAATGTGAGAGAACACAGTTGATGATGATACGCAACTATTACTCAGTGTGAGAGAACTCAGCTTGATGATGATACACAACTATTGATCAGTGTGAGAGAACACAGCTTGATGATGATACACAACCAACTGTTGATTAATGTGAAAGAACACAGCTTGTTGATGATACACAACTATTGATCAATATGCCAGAACACAGCTTTTTGATAATACACAACAGTTGATCAATGTGAGAACACAGCTTGATGATACACAACTGTTGACCAAAGTGCGAAAATACAGCTTGATGATATTACACAACTGCTGATGAATGTATGAGAACACAGCTTGACGTTATAACAAAACACGTTACACGCCAGTAAGAGTAAGGCTGTGCTAAAGTTATTACGTACATAACATTATAACACAGCGCGTTAGACGCCAGTATGAGTAATGCTATGCCAGAGTTCGTACGTACATAACCTTATAAAACATGTTACACACCAGTAAGAGTAAGGCTGTGCTAGGGTTAGTACGTACATAACGTTATAACACAGTACGTTACACGCCAGTATGGGTAAGGCTGCGCTAGGGTTACTACGCATATAACATTATAACATAGCACGTTACACACCAGTATCAGTAAGGCTGTGCTAGGGTTAGTACGTACATAACGTTATAACACAGCACGTTAGACGTCAGTATAGAAAGGCTGTGCTAGAGTTCGTACGTATATAACTTTATAACACAACACGTTACACGCCAGTATGGGTAAGGCTGTGCTAAAATTAGTACGTATCTAATGTTATAACACAGCTCGTTACACGCCAGTATGGGTAAGGTTGTGTTAGGTTTAGTACTACATAACGATATAACACAGCACGTTACACGCCAGTATGGGTAAGGCTGTGTTAGGGTTAGTACGCACAAAATGTTCTAACACAGCACGCTAGACGCCATTTTGGGTAAGGCTGTGCTAGAGTTCGTACGTATATAACGTTATAACACAGCACATTACACGCCAGTATGGGTAAGGCTGTGCTAGGGTTAGAACGTACATAACGTCATAATATAGTATGTTACACGCAACTATGGGCAAGGCTGTACTAGGATTAGTACGTACATAACGTTATAACACAGCACGTTACACACCAGTAACAGTAAGGCTGTACTAGGATTAGTACGTACATAACGTTATAACACAGCACGTTAGACACCAGTATGGGTAACGCTGAGCTAGAGTTGGTACATACATAACGTTATAACACAACACGTTACACGCCAGTATGGGTAAGGCAGTGCTAGGTTTTGTATGTACATACCGTTATAACACAGAACTCTACACGCCAGTATGGGTAATGCTGTGCTCAGGTTAGTACGTATATAACGTTATAACACAGCACTTTACACGCCAGTGTGGTGAGGCTGTGCGAGGGTTAGTACGTACATAACGTTAAAACACAGCACGTTACACGCCAATATGGGTAAGGCTGCGCTAGGGTTAGTACGTACATAACATTAAAACACAGCACGTTACACTCTAGTATTGGTAAGGCTGTGCTAGGGTTAGTACATACGTAACGTTATAATACATTACATTACACGCCAGAATGGATAAGGCTGTGCTAGGGTTACTACGTACATGACGTTAAAACACAGCACGTTACACACTAGTAAGAGTAAGGCTGTGATAGAGTTAGTACGTATCTAACGTTATAACACAGCACGTTACACGCCAGTATGGTTAAGGCTGTGCTAGGTTTAGTACGTACATAACGTTATAACACAGCACGTTACACGCCAGTATGGGTAAGGCTGTGCTAGGGTTACTACGTACATAACGTTATAACACAGCACGTTACACACCAGTAAGAGTAAGGCTGTGATAGAGTTAGTACGTATCTAACGTTATAACACAGCACGTTACACGCCAGTATGGATATGGCTTTGCTAGGGTTAGTACGTACATAACGTTATAACACAGCACGTTAGACGCCAGTATGGGTAAGGCTGTGCTACAGTTCATACGTATATAACGTTAAAACACAGCACGTTACACGCCAGTATAAGTAAGGCTGTGCTAAGCTTAGTACGTACATTACGTTATAACACAGCACGTTACACGTCAGTATGGGTATGGCTGTACTAGGGTTAGTACGTACATAACGTTATAACACAGCATATTAGACGCCAGTATGGGTAATGCTGTGCTAGATTTCTTACGTATACAACGTTATAACACGGCACGTTACACGTCAGTATGGGTATGGCTGTACTAGGGTTAGTACGTACATAACGTTATAACACAACACATTACACGCAACTATGGGTAATGCTGTGCTAGATTTCTTACATATACAACGTTATAACACAGCACGTTACACGCCAGTATGGGTAAGGCTGTGCTCTAGGGTTAGTACATACAAAAAACTTATAACACACCATGTGACACGCCAGTATGGGTATGGCTGTACTAAGGTTAGTACGTACATAACGTTATAACACAGCACACTAGACGCAACTATGGGTATTGCTGTACTAGAATTCTTGCGTATATAACGTTATAACAGAGCACGTTACACGCCAGTATGGGTAAGGCTGTGCTAGGGTTAGTACGTAAATAACGTTAAAACACAACACGATACACGCCAGTATAGGTAAGGCTGTGCTAGAGTTAGTACGTACATAACGTTAAAACACAGCACGCTGCACTCTAGTATGGGTAAGGTTGTGCTAAGGTTAGTACGTACATAACGTTATAACACCACGTTACATGCCACTATGGGAAAGGCTGTGCTAGGGTTATTACGTGCATACCGTTATAACACAGCACGCCAGTATGGGTAAGGTTGCATTAGAGTTAGTACCTACATGTTATAACACAGCACGTTACGCGCCAGTATGGGTAAGGCTGTGCTAGAGTTAGTACGCATCTAAAATTAGAAACAGCACGTTACACGCCAGTATGGGTAAGACTGTGCTAGGGTTAGTACGTACATAACGTTAACACAGCACGTTACACGCCAGTATGGGGAAGGCTGTGCTAGAGTTAGTACGTACATAACGTTATAACACAGCACGTTGCACGTTAAGGAAGGCTGTGCTAGGTTTAGTACGTACATAACTTTATAACCCCACATTACACGCCAGTATGGGTAAGGCTGTGCTAAGGTTAGTACGTACATAACGTTATAACACAGCATGTTACATGCCAGTATGGGTAAGGCTGTGCTAGGGTTAGTACGTACATAACGTTATAACACTGCACGTTAGACGCCAGTATGGATATAGCTGTACTAGGGTTAGTATTACATAACGTTATAACACAGCACGTTAGACGCCACTATGTGTAAGGCTGTGCTAGAGTTCATACGTGTATAACGTTATAACACAGCACTTTACACGCCAGTACGGGTAAGAATGTGCTAGGTTTAGTACGCACATAACGTTATAACACAGCATGTTACACGCCAGTATGGGTAACGCTGTGCTAGGTTAGTACGTACATAACGTTATAACAGCGCGTTACACGCCCTCATGGGTAAGGCTGTGGTAGGGTTAGTACGTACATAACGTTATAACACAGCACGTTAGACGCCAGTATGGGTAAGGCTGTGCTAGAGTTCATACGTAACGTTATAACACAGCACGTTACACGCCAGTATGGGTATGGCTGTGTTAGGGTTAGTACGTACATAACGTTACAATACAGCACGTTATAACACAGCATGTTACACGCCAGTATGGGTAAGACTGTGCTAGAGTTAGTACGTAACGTTATAGCACAGCACGTTACACGCCAGTATGGATATGGCTGTGCTAGGGTTAGTACGTACATGACGTCATAACACAACACGTTAGACGCCAGTATGGATAAGGCAGTGCTAGGGTTTGTACGAGCATAACGTTATAACATAGCACGTTACACGCCAGTATGGGTAAGGCTGTGCTAGGGTTAGCACGTGCAAAACGTTATAACACAGCACGTTGCACGCCAGTAAGGGTGAGGCTGTGTTACAGTTAGACACGTGTGCTCGTCGTGGTGGAGTGGCAGACACGTGTGATGGTGGTGGTGGAGCAGCAGACACACCTGCTGGTGGTGGTGGTGGAGTGGCAGACACGTCTCCTGGTGGTGGTGGAGCAGCAGACACACCTGCTGGTGGTGGTGGTGGAGCGGCAGACACGTCTCCTGGTGGTGGTGGAGCAGCAGACACGTCTGCTGGTGGTGGTGGTGGAGCGGCAGACACGTCTCTGGTGGAGGGGGAGCGGCAGACACGTCTGCTGGTGGTGGTGGTGGAGCGGCAGACACGTCTGCTGGTGATGGTGGAGCGGCAGACACGTCTGATGCTGGTGGTGGTGGAGCGGCAGATGTCTGCTCGAGGTGGTGGAGCGGCAGACATGTCTGCTGGTGGTGGTGGAGCGGTAGACACGTCTGCTCGTTGTGGTGGAGCCTCAGACACGTCTGCTCGTAATGGTGGAGCGGCAGACACGTCTGCTGGGGTCATGGAGCGGTAGACACGCCTGCTGGTGGTGTTGGTGGAGCGGCAGACACGTCTCTGGTGGTGGTGGATCGGCAGACACGTCTGCTGGTGGTGGGGGAGCGGCAGACACGCCTACTGGTGGTGGTGGAGGAGCGGCGGACACGTCTCTTGTGGAGGGGGAGCGGCAGATACGTCTGCTGGTTGTAGTGGTGGAGCGGCAGACATGTCTCTGGTGGTGATGGAGCGGCAGACACGTCTGCTGGTGGTGGTGGAGCGTCAAACACGTCTGCTCGTGGTGGTGGAGCGGCAGACACGTCTCCTGGTGGTGGTGGAGCGGCAGACACGCCTGCTGGTGGTGGTGGTGGAGCGGCAGGAACATACCAGGCTATGACGTTGTCCGATGCAGCAGTACCGTCGTATTCAGTCACTTCCTCACGATGGTTCCATTGACGACAGCGTTCCCAGAGCACCAGGAAATTATCATATTGATCATATCATTATAATATGACCATAATGATCATATTATAATATGACCATACTGATCATATTATAATATGACCATAATGATCAATTCATAATACGACCATAATGATCATATCATTATCATATGACCATAATGATCATATCATTACAAAATAACCATAATCATATCATATGACCATAATGATCATATTTAGTATGACCATAATGTGATTATATTATGATCGAATCATTATGGTCATATTATAATGATATGATCATTACGGTCATATTACGATGGTTTGATCGTTATGGCCATATCATAATGATATCATTATGGTCGTAAATTGATATGATCATTATTGTCATATAATATAATCATTATGGCCATAATGATCATATCATTATATGACCATAATGATCATATTATACTACGATCATAATGATCATATCACTTTACTATGACCATAATGATCATATCATTATACTATGATCATAATGATCACATCATTATCATATGACCATAATGATATTATAATATGACCATAATTATCATTATATAATACGGCTATAATGATCATATCATTATAACATGACCATAATGATCATATTATACAATCATCATAATGATCATATCATTATGATATGACCATAATGATCATATCAACATAAAATGACCATAATGATCATATAATTATACTAAGACCATAATGATAATATCATTATGATATGACCATAATGATCATATTATAAGGTGACCATAATGATCGTATCATTATAATATGAACATAATGATCATATACTACGTTCATAATGATCATATCATTATGATATGACAATAATGATATCATAATATTACCATGATCATATCATTATAATATGACAATAATGATCATATCAATTCATGACCATAATGATCAAACCATCATAATATGATCATAATGATCATATCATTATAATATGACCATAATGATTCTATCATCATAATATGACCATAATGATCATGCCACTTTTATATGACCATAATAATCATATCATACTAATATGACCAAAATGGTCATACCATTATGATATGACCATAATGATCATATCATTATAAAATGACCATTTTATTCATATCATATAAACAAAATGATCATATCATCATCATAATTACCATAATGATCATATCATTATATTAA
>JAUUDZ010162790.1:736-31141 GCA_032361705.1 Panulirus versicolor | reverse complement strand
AAAAGTCTTTTATCATCGTATTTTCCGTTTTTTTCAATATATCCTCTCGTCTAGTCTTCCTCTGTTAACCTCGGCACAATTTAATGGACATAGTCAGTCAATAAAGAAGTCTGTAAGGCCATTTCTTCGTCAGGTCGTGACGCTGCCTCACACATACAGAAAAGGGCAATGTATAATATATCTGTTTCTTTTTGTCTAATTACTTATTTGTACCATACGGGGAGGAATTGTACACTAGTGGGGACCCATCTCTTCAACTCTACTCCAATTATACTTCAAACTTTTATATATTCTCCACATTTAGTACCAGCTACATTGGCTTATTCCATTCCCCAAAACCTCTTTACTATTTAGCAATTTATTTCTACCTGTTTCTGTCCAGTCTCTTCTCTTATTTCCTGCTATGGTCTCTTGTTGTTCTTTTCACTGTACCTTTCCAAAGAACTGTCCATGACTGACATTCTTTTTTTTTTTTTTATTGATTTGTAAATTCAAGCCTCTCTCTCTCTCTCTCACATCCTCACACCAAGGTTGACATATTTAAGGCTTCTACTTTTTCCCTGTACTTCAGCAGCTCTCTAGATCCTTGGACCGTATTCCTTCGCCCTCCTCTGGACCTACTCTATTAGCTCTTTTGTGCTTCCAATGTACTTCACTTGGGTCGCAATGGCCGGCCACCAGCCATCAATTTTCTGCCACATCTTCGCAACATATTAGTTGAAAAAAAAATATATATATAGACACAAGCTATATTACGAACAACAGAAACTCAATGAACGTTGCTAAATCCGGTCGTTTCAGAATTTCACTGAATTGTCTGCGGCTTTTAATTTAGCTTTTACGTTCACGAGAATACAGAGCACAATGAAGAACTGGACATCTTATTCAAAACTGCCATAAGTTCATTCATCTACAAACACTTGCTGACATTAACAGTGACAACCACTCGTCACCATAACGACCCAATTGATATTAGAATCTGTCTGCAAATATCTGTTGTTCTTTCAATGAGTTCTCCTGCCACTCACCACACACACAATAGCCATCACACAAGGCACTGGGAGGTCAAGTCAACTGGGCAAACAAATGGTCAAAAATAACCTTGAGAACCATTACACTAGTACCATATTACACTCTGAGGTTCACTGTGAATATAGAAACGTACATTGACACTGGCAGAGAACCTTTATGACACTAGTGTGGCTAATTAGAACAGGTTTTCCCTCGCACGTTAATGACACACAGACACACACACTAACCCACGCCATCAATACTCACCACCACAGGGACATGGAGCTCATGTTCTAAAAGATAAGATAAGGAGGGGCTTTGTCGAAGGCGTACACTGATAACAGAACCAGTGATATTATCTTTTAACTTCCTCTAGTGATGTATCAAGCACAATTATACCTTACGCATACTAGATAAAAATACGGCCTCCACGTATGAGATAGCTTTAAATACTCATATTTACCAACATGAGTCTGATTTCGGTCACATTTTGAACGTATCAATTCACGTTTCTCATAATTCATTAAATACTCATACGCCGTCTATTACCCAGCCTAACACAACAGCATATTTCTTCCCTTTTAACCAATCAAAACTGCGATGGCGGCCTACCAAATCTACCTGGCCATCCTAATCTTCGGTAAATATCCAGAGATATTCGACAATCAAGAACCAATCAGATATGGAGGGTTAAGACAAGGCACAAGGTGGTCCAATCATGGCGCCACGATAACCTATCACATTGACATTCAAAGCACTAGCTTGGGAAAAGTAAGTCTAGGGTCCATGGCAGCAACGTAGTCTGGTTTTCAAGCAACAGTGTCTTCCAATCTGAAACAAGCAGTAGTGCTTGCATTTGAAGAAAACGATATATGCATAAACAATTAACTCAATATATTTATTTAACCCACGCCTCTCCTACATCTCTTTCTCCTTTTCTTCCCTCTTTCCTGCTGCTATTTCCATCCAAATCTTTGTTATTTATTACTAGCCTTCAATATGGATGTCATCAGGGGGGATTTTGCGACTAGGTCTGGTTTGTAAACACAATGGGGTTTTATATCCTAAGATACTTCAGGTTTCAATGGGTTTAAGCGTGGTTAATAAACCTAATGGGGTTTTATTTCCTAATATAATTCAGGTTTCAATGGGTTTAAGTGTCCCTTTTTAAAGTCCCACAAATATTCCCAGTACTTCATGGAACATACATTTTTCTTTTCCCCTGAAGTATTCCAGAAACAAATTCTGACAGCAACCTAAGCATTTAACACATTTAAAATTAAAATTGTGATCCCAACAACGACTCCCACCAGTATAGTGGATAATGAGCCACAAACTTTATCTTTTATGTGAATCTGACGTATGTCTTCACGTCTGAATATTTGGAACTGGAAAATCTTCAAGTCTTAATCTCTTTGGGTCTGGAAAGTCTAAAGTCTGAACCTCTATAGGACTGGAAAGTCTACACGTCTGAAATTCTCTTTAGGACTGGAAAGTCTCCAAGTCTTAATCTCTTTTGGACTGGAAAGTCTGCACGTCTGAAATTCTCTTTGGGACTGGAAAGATGGACATAGGACATACTGTACACAACCACCAAATGGAAACGCTATGACATCAGTCTTCAAAATTTATCGCCGCCAAGGATCTAATTTATAAATATGACTTAAAAATATAATATCCTCACGAATTTGTTGTCTTCCACCATGTTCTTATATTTCCCACAGAATATATTGACTCTGTGAAGACTGGAATTAAAAAAACAGCAACATTGTACCAATTTAAACTACGTAGCTTCAATTAATTCCTCGTTTCTATAGCTGTTAGTGGACTTAAGACATCCAAAAGTGTATAGAAAAAAACTGAATGGTTTTAATGGGATTTTCTTCCTAAATTAGAGAAGGGATGGGGAATTTTAAGGTCTTCCAAAGACGAATATTGGAAGAATTACACATGGCCTGACTTTGCCTTCAAAGATGTCAGCTAGGAAACAATATAGCCTTGATCAGTTAGCTGTTAACCCACTCCTACCCCAGCTACAGGAAGCTAAGATGTAAATTAACTAATAACCAGTAACTAGGAAACTAAGATGTAAATAAAAAAAAGAAGATACAGTTATCATCTTATCTTCCTTGGAGAGCGAAATAGATGGCTTTCAAGACGTCTTTTCTTTGTCCTTGACTCTAACCTTCCCACCATTAGAATAAAGTCTGTAAATGCCGAAAAGAAACTCAATTTATTCTGTATCTAATTTTCTTTTTTTTTCCCAAGCTTGTATCTTCCCGTTTATCCAAAATGGCGACCGTCTGGCTATGTCTTTTGGTCATCCCGTGGTTTTAACAGCTCATAACTCCCAATAACTGACCTTATTTTAAAAAATTCTAATGAATATATTTCCCGGCCTTAAGAAATAATCAAATCCAACTCCGTAATGCCAGGACAGTAGATTTAATGACCGTATACATGAATCACCATCTTGATTGGTTCATGACCGTATACATGAATCACTATCTTTATTGGTTCATAACCATATACATGAATCATCATTTTGATTGGTTCATGACTGTATATATGAATCACCACCTTGATTGGTTCATAACCGTATACATGAATTACCATCTTGATTGGTTCATGACCGTATACGGTCATGAACCAATCAAGATGGTTCATGACCGTATACATGAATCACCATCTTGATTGGTTCATGACCGTATACATGAATCACCATCTGGATTGGCACATAACCGTATACATGAATCACCATTTCAATGACTCATAACCGTATACATGAATCACCATCATGATTGGCTCATTTATCACGTTTCTTATCTCAACAAAGGTGGTGAGATTAAATCTGATAATCTTATTCCTTTGACAGGTATTTTGGCTTTATGTATGTTGACGGGGCGTTTGTTCCAAGAACATTTGTCACAATAAGATTACCAACAGCTAGTTAAAGGTGACCACATGGGGCTTACTCCATTTAAGTATCCGGGTAGTTAGGCAAGAGGGGGGGGGGGTTTGGACTGGGCCATGTGGCCTCCCATTAGTCATTATCTATGGAATTCTAGACTGATAGAGAAATTAAAAAGAATCTTTCATACGTTCTATAGATATCGACAAGTGTTTCATTTAATTTTTTACCCATAATTAAGACAAATATCACAGCCCTCCCCACTAACACCCAACATAATATATAAAAATTAAATGCTTGTTTCACTTTCTGCTCATTTTGATTCACTTTCATTACGCATTACAATATCCATTGATATGCATTTCTTCCATATCCATATTCATTTTTACTATGTTCTTTAACTTTACAGATTGAGCTGATCGATTTCAGCTGTAATGTTTCACACCAAACGTGTTCAATTTACTAAATATCATACTGGCCAGCTCATCAATTATTATCATACTGGCTGGCTTCCCAATTAGCATCATACTGGCCAGCCCACTGTTCGTTTATCATACTGGCTAACTTACAATTACATTATCATACTGGCTACCTTACTCTATTATCATACTAATCAGCTCACTACTCGTTATCATGCTGGCCAGCTCACTACCCGTTATCGTACAGGCCAGCTCACTACTATCATACTGGCTAGCCCAATAATCATTATCAAACTGGTCATCCCATTATTTTTATCATACTAGCTAGTTTACAAGTCTATTATCATACTAGCTGGCTCATTACTATCATACTTGCCAGCTCACTACTTATCATACTGGCCAGCCTACTACTCGCTATTATACTGGTCAGCTCTATTCGTTACCATACTGGCCCATTTACTATTCATCGTACTGACCAGCTTACTACTCATAATAATCATACTGGCCAGCCTACTACTCGTTACCATACTAGCCAGCACACAACCTGTCACCAAACTGACGAGCTCACTACTCATTTATCATACTGGTCAGCCTACTATTCATTACCATACTGACCAGCTCACAACGTGTTATCATACGGGTTAGCTTAAACCATATATTTTTCAAAGAACTTACCAAAATGCATGGCAATAACCTGTTGGCAAGCAGTAAAGCTGTGTTGCTCACATGGTTCATAGTGCCAACAAGCTCATCCACTCCCAACAAAAATACATAGATATTGGTCTAACGCCACCATCTGTGATCTGTATATCATTCTCATGGTGGTGAGGTACATTATCCAACTCCGAACTCATGTTCTAATCCCTCCGACACCCAACCAGCTCTTGCAATGTTCAGTTAAGAATTCTCCGGCAAAATGGCATAGACAGATGGAGGTCATGGCTCCCCCTCCAATCAAAACTATTTTTTTCTATTCGTTTAATGTTGCAGTACGTTGCTTATCTATTGAGCCACATTGCACTGCTGAAAGTCAAAGTTCAGATTTCCTTAGTAAATCCTTTAAGCATTACTGGAAGGCGTTCAACGTTAAAAAATATGGAGACAGAACTAAAGTCAAAGGGGAATCTGCAATACATTACAAAGAATTGGTTTCAAAAGAAAAAATGAATGGAATAGTGAACATTTTTGATTAAAGATTTGTGTTTAAAAGCAACTATCCTGACATAATTACAGAGGCAAAGTCTGCATAAGAAGTAACTTATTAGTACCTTTAAATCATTTTTTTCGTTTTAAACACAATGAGGAAGCATCCAGTAGCTATAAGCTTTACATCATGTTTAATAGGATAAATAAAAAATGTCCAGTAATTAAACTATATTTTTTTATACAAAAACTACTTTTTACATATAACAGTATCACCTTTGGGCATGCAATCCCTTAAGCAGGCTAAAGACTCTAGGATTGTAATCCTCCAAGACTGGTCTTGCCGCTTGGTAACAGCATTTACCAAACAGAATTTCCCATGGCTGAGTCCAGAAAACATTCTTGGTGGACCCAGTCAAATTCAGGGTGTTCAGTTGAAACACCCCTAGGTGGTAATGCTGCCGATTAATGTGGACTACCTGCAGTACCACTGGCTTCTCTAGGTCACCCTCTTCAATCTGAAATAGAGGCATCATCAATGCATAACTAGTAAGAGCAATCACATAATCAGTATTGAGCATCTAAAAATAGGATTTTCAAATATCTTAACTGAAATCTTAAGTCATTCTGTAACACATTCAAATGTATTCACTAACACCAATTTATATGTATTCTCATGAAGTGATATAAATGTCTTAAAACTTTGATGCGAAGGATATTTTCTCTACAAGGGTGATCAGTTCCAGGTACTGCAACATTGTTGGGAAAAAAAGGGCTGAATCCATCTGCAACATAGCAAGGTCATACAAGTATGGGGCATTCTGTACACTTTTGAAGTCTGAGAGATACAGGTACCTGCTTTTTTTGCTTCCTTGAGGTTACCAAAAAATGCTTTCAAAGCCAATGAGGCACAACTTACAACATGAAGCACGGTACACTCTTAATAATGCACTCTAATGTCTCCAGTCTGGTGTTCAAAACACTGACAACTCCCATACTCTAGTACGTGTGAGGCAAACAGTTCTCAGTGAAATGGCAATCATTTGTGGAGTTGCCAGCTCTTTTGTCTGGGCAATGCCAAGGTATTTACAAATCACCACAGTCCACCGTTTACTCAGTTCTGAACTACCAGATGATGATCAGTGCATGGGGTAAGACTGACTAGTCTCTAAAAGCTTACATAAAAGTGCAATCCTGGCATCTAAGAATTCTGTGGCAACCAATGGAGCAGCACTGGAGCCAGTAGAACAAAGATGTCACTGCTGAGTGGAGATTACTGAATGCAGAAGGGACAAACCTAAGCCAATTGATATTAGGTAATAATATAAAATCATCAATTCCTTGGACATATAAACAACAATGTTACAAGCCAACTAGCCATATATTACCCCCCCCCTCCTTCTCTCCCATGTTTGATATCTTTCTCACTCTTGAGCACACGCTCATTCATTCCATCTGTCAATCTACTCTGTCTTTCGTGCACACTGTAAAATGAAATAAATAGATCAGTTATGAAACTATACTTGTAATTAATCTACTAGAAAAAAAGAGTCAACATCTCTCTCTCTTTCATGTTCAAAGTTAAGAAACTGTACTTAATCTACTGGAAAAAAAAAGATTAAAAAACTACATACCTTGAGTATCTCTTTAGCATATGCAGCAGCATGTGAGAATGCATAAAGGAGGGAAATTCCACAAAAATTGTCTTCCTTATGAGGCATTCTGGGTTGGTTATGGTGGATAAAGATGGTATGTGGGTGATAAAAACCACTGGTTACACCTGGAGAATGATGAGGGATGATATGTAAACACAGGCTGTTCATGCTCTAAATATCTAAAAAATATACACTTACACACAAATGTCTGAGTTTACAACCTATTTTTTTTTACATTCTTTTTTCACACTACATTATCATTAAATCTTACCTGAATAAATACATCCAGCAGAAATACTCTTCTCTCCTATATCTTTTTTTCAGCTCACATTCCAATGCTGACGAGCAGATCCACATCCTTCCATGACTCCTTTTTCATTTCTTTGTCATTTTGTTACTATCAACTGTTTCTATAAAGAAACTGCCCTACCATGCACCCCACTTTCCACAACTGTGAACCTTACACGTAACATTTAATTCCTTTTCTAGATATGCCATTATAAAGAGGTACTACTACTACACCTAACATCATAGTTTAGCCCCTTTACAATTGTTTTCATGTAGTGGTCTAGTGACAAGCTGAGTCACGTCAACCTAAACTCCTTTCACGAAAAGATTTTAGTAATTTAATCCTTGTAAGATGACTGTTATAATCTTGCCTCATTTCACTTTCTGACTCTGGCTGGGTTGAATGTTATTAAATCATTAAGTTTTGGTATTGTAATTGAATAAAAAAATGGATTAGCAACTATGATGAATTCAAATTATAATTAAACATATCAACATTTCAGGACTTACCATATCTATCATTCAGAGAGTAGTTCCAGTGTGCTCTACTGTTGATGAAGGGTGAGAGAGGATATATGTCTGGCATTGGCTCCACTTCCAGTGATTTTATTTCTTCAGCATTCAAAAGCTGTGGTAATGGTGTTGGTGACGACAAAATGAATGCTGCTCGATGATTCATCTGAATCAAGCGATCTGTTACAAAAGAAAACGTTTCCACTGTTTTATGACATTCGAGATTTAGTCAAATCTATAAACCAGTTCCCTACTATAGGTTATGGGACTTATAAAGGACAAATATGGTAGCATACAGACACATGGTTATTATCATACACTGAAATTATAAGTTTTATCAATATAAGTTGAAGATTCTTTGGGTTCTTCTTAAATGATTCTCAATAATCTGCTGATGCTTAAAGTAAGTCATAAACCATAAGAAAGCCATCAACAGTCACGCACAATCTTAATAGTAGGTAGTAGTTGGTAGACAGCCAATGAACAGGGACGTATATTACCAGTACTACTTGTCTGGGTGTCAGGAGGGTTAATGACTTCAACACTTTAGTGGTTGTCAAGTTGCACTCCTCTGACCCAGGTAGCAGTCTTCTTTCTGCCTCACTAACATATTGACTAATGGCATTCTGTCCACAAACATACAATATCTCCTTGTTATATGTAACGCTTAACAACACTTAACTCACACAGCTCATTCTTCATAACTCTAGATTTTCCTCCAGTGAGCACTTTGTGCAAATGGTACGAGCAGTAGAAAAAAGTCATTACAAACATTAGGTGAGAGCCTCTTCAAACACTGCGCTAGACTTGCCCTCTGCCAATGACCTGTTAAGGGTGAGGCACTAAAGGGTATGAAGCAGAACAGGAGTTCTTTAGTTACGGAGACTCTGTTGCCATGGCCACCCCTTTGAGGGACTTCCAATTGGAACAGGCATCAGAGATATAGACAGATTGATACAATCTAATTTCCTCAACTGGACAAAAATCAATATAATGTGAAGAAAAGACACACCAATATATCTTTTCTTATCTGATGATCACATTTTTACATTAATTTCACTATCAAAGGGTTACACCTTCATGGTTGGAACCAATGGCTTGGTCTGAGGCATTACACTGGAAAATAAAAGTATATGAATATGATTTGTAAATATTCCCCAAATCCTATCTATCCATCTCTAGCACCTGTTCCCACTTGGAACTCTCTCAAGCGGATGGTCATGGCAACAGTTTCCATAATTAGCGAATCCTAAACCAAATGAAATTTATATCTGATGGACTGTACATGCAAAATATTTTTGCTGCACTTCTTTTGCTGGATAAGTACTTGACTATGAGGCTACACGTATAAGTGTGAAAGCAGACGAGTGGTTAGATGTATGAGGACTGACAGCATGCATATACAGAGCCCTTATATAAAAGAAAAAGGGCCAAAAATAAATATCTGATAAGGTGGATAAGAGTTCAGTGAGTGAAAGGGTGGTGTAAAGAGAAAACAATAACATTTCAGGAGAAGTAAAGGGTGTGTAGACTTATCGTTTACTTCTGAGTATATGTGTGAGAAATACTCGAAGAAAGTGACTTGTTGGTAGCATTTATGGATCTAGGGAAAGCATATCCATATTTACCTTCCTTCCAAAGGGCCCCTCCAATGGGGCACCACAGTTAGCCACATCCACTGGACGAAACCACTGGTCAAAAAAAGTGATATTGTGTGTGTAAATGTTGGGAGAGTGCAGTACAGTGCATACAGTCTTCACTGTGATAAGTTTATTGCGGGTATGAATGTAAAGCTTGTGGCAGTATCCCAGCTAGCCCAACAGTGCTCAATGATCCTTCCATCCCACTTTAGCATCCCTCTTCTTCACAGGGGAACAATGCTACTTCTACAGACTGGTAGCCATGAAGCTTATACACCATCCTCTCACCAAGCAAACAAGTAGCACTCTACACATCCTACATTCACTAATCCTGCTGAAACCTACTGCCTGTACTAGCCTTTTTCATTTATATACTTTCAGAGTACGATTACATGCCTTAGATGTACACAATTTCAGTGTATTATTTCTTAAAATGTCAAAAACTGGGAACACTGGGTCTGGGGAAGGGAATCTTGAGTGTAATCCTTTTACAACAGAAGCCCATCTTCATTTTAAATGATTTGGCTGAAATGTCTGTAACATAAGAGAAGCCTGTAAAACATTATTATTGGAATACATTACCCTCATTTTCCCTGGGAATAGGAGAGAAAGAAAGCTGCCCGCATATCTCCTGCATGTCATATAAGGTAATTCACAAGCTTAAGCAGAGGTTTAGAAACCCTTTCCTCTTGCTTCACCTAGCAAAATAAGCAGAAGGAAGGAGGCAAGTGAGGATTTTTTCCTTAAAGATTCAGTCATTTGTTCTTGATGCGACCTTATATGAAAGAAAAGAGGTTACTTGATAGATATAGTAACGATTCTGTTCAGTTCTGAATGCAGTGCAGCTCAGACTGTCATGCTAGTAATCCTTACGGTCAAGAAGTGAGCAAAGCAACAGGTATATGGTGAGACACACCTGAGTGTTTAAGTGTGATCTGCGTCAAAGCATCCTCCACCAGCTGCCTTTCTGCTGCCTCTGGCACTATTTGATCGAGTAACAGCAGAAGTTGATACGTTAAAGTCTTGCTGTAAAAAAAAGATAGAGAGAGAGATTAGGTCTTTCATATCAATAAGTAAAAAGCAAAAGCAATATTTATCTGCTACATGTATTACATATGGATGAGGTTGTTAAAATATACCTTGCCATTTTTCATCAAATAACAACTGAGCTGAAAGTCTTGCTAGTCTATTAGTCGTGCTCAAGAAGTGACAGTACATGATAAAGAGTGATGAGGACTGCACTGATTTACAAGGGGACGTACATAAACTCCTTAGTTGTTCTAATGCACTACTGATGAAATTCAGCTCGTGTAAATATAAAATATAAGGACAGGACACAAGAGAAAAATGGTAGATACGAATACAAAGAATGGACACAGTGAAAGAGGATGACAATGGCAATATGTTACTGAACTAACATTTCTCCTGTAGTCATGCTTTATCTACTACATTAATCCCTATGTTGGGTTTCACCGGACTCCACCTGCTCAAGGTTACATCAGGAGTGAAAAGTCATCTCTGGCAAGGCAATATCACTGAAAGTGCAATCTTAATCAAAGAACTCTTCACTTCAAAGGAGTCTACATTTACTTTGCACTAAAAGAAGCACAGCCTTGGGCCACAGGAACCTTTAGAAAGCAGTCCTGGGTAATACCATGGCTCTTTCAGAAATTACCCTCCTCTACTACAATTTTTTTTCTTACATAATGTCTCTATCATATATACTGACGAAAATACCCAAAAAAGTAGTATCCTTTCCTCTATGTTGGTAGGGTGCTATGTAAACAAGAGAGGGGTCTGGGCTACAGACAATTATAGGCCTTTTCCAGGTCCTAATCACTTTACACACTTTATGCTTTATTCAATGTGTGATTTTGCATTCCATACACATATCATTTGATTATGTTACATATATACATATTTTTATATCATTTGTATTTCTTACATATTTACACAAGTAGGACTTCACATACATAAGAGAAAAATACATTCTAATTTTCATCTATTTATAATCACCACAGAAGCCCTTTTCCTGTGGCACATGCAGTCCAAGGCAGCATTACACTCAATAGCTGAAACAAAATGAATTCCTATGAATCGAGTTCTCTGATAAGACTGTTCTCTGTGTCTTACATGTCTTACTTTCACTAAAGAGCAACAAGTGACCCATGGGATGAGGAAACACTGATGACTGTTATAACAGTTTCTTCGGTCCATAAGTGGTTGGTCCACATGAAATGGCAAGTTAGACAGGTGGATATTCTACCATTTCCTAAAGTATCTGCTTTGAAACAGAGCCAAGCATCCTTACAACACTGCCAGAAGTTAAACAAGAGTGCACAGAATAGTGTAATTAGTAGTATTTATCTATAGCTCTGATGCCTGTTCCCTTCTGGAACCCCCTCAAGGGGGTGGCATAATTGATACTACTAAAAAACTATTACAGATCACATACGTATGCACCAACAATATATATATTTTGAACCATTGTGACGATAACACAAGAAATCTAAAAAGGAATGATTACAAGAGGGAGCTATACGACTACACAAGATTATTACCCGAGGAAAGACTGGAGCCGAAATATAACCAAATGGAGAGAGAATAGGAAACAGAATTAAGAGAGCACATACAAACATGAAGATAGAAAAAGATGCAGAAAGAAAAATTTTCTTTGTATCTATCATCATTAATTCTATTCACCATTATAAGTGGTGGCTTACATGAACAAAGCCTCTCTCATCACTTAACACATCTTCAAGCCAGGCCTTGTGTATGAAAAGTCGAAAGTAAAACATCTAGTCATAAATTATGATAAAAGAATGAATATAAAACTTGAGGTGTCTAATTATCAAATTCCTAAGAGCTTCACGTTCCATGAAGGGTACCTTTCCTTAGAGCAATAATTGTATTACAAAAACTGAAAATGGGAACACTTACTTCTTCCTTGAAAGTGGTATGCCATATTCCAGCTTATCAACCCAGCCTGGTTTGTTGATAACATCTATTATCCGTGGTAGCTTCTCCTGATGTGAATCCAATAAGTGAGCATGGAGAATGGCTCTGTTGAAGACACCTGACTCATTAATAGTACAGCCAAGAAAATTAGGAAAACAGTTCAGTGACCCGAGGTCTTCATTTGCAACTGTTTATATAATATTCTAGGAAGTAATACTCTATTCTTAAGCAGTTAATGCACTAATAAATTTTGGAGTAAAATATTCAGATGAACTTTCTGATGTAGGAGTACAGCAGTGAATATCAAAACATACAACTACAACTACCTAGATCCAAATTTTCAGTTTTCTACAACCAGCCCTTTAAAATAGTGCTATCTGGTATTTGAATTTTTAGCGATGCCTTTTGGATAAGGCAAAGATGCAAATGTTATTTCACCTGAATCATCTCAGCTCTCTTGATAAGTTTACAATCGCTTAAGTGGTATTGATGTGTACTGCAGTTTGAAGCATGTACATAATACTAATTGAGGCTACTTGTTTAGGATACTCAAAATGTTATCAAGACATCTTCTGTGGAATAGATACTGTGGGACCTGTTTATGAGACATGCTAACTTAAACATATTAGGTTGATATAAATCAATCTTTCACATCATAAAATCATTAAAAGAAATGGAAACCACTAATGTACATTCACATGACATAACCTAAAACTTTTATCTATGCATTTTATTACAAACCTGGTCTATTACACCACTTACAAAGCCATGTCCTATTACATTCAATATCAATTAGAAGCTCCTCCAACAAATCTGTCACATATAAATTCCAGAATTTCTTCAACAAAATTATCAAACTAAAACTCTTATCCACACATTTCAATCTTAAAATCTTTATCTGATACTTCTGTGACATTAGTTCTTTAATTTGATGTCTGAACTTATTACCCACATGAACATTCAATCCTCATAATAGCTAAGGAAAACTTGACTTGTTCTACAAATAGTGGGGAGGCCAACCTAAACAGGAAAAAAATTCTTTTCCATATACTTTTGCCATTTCTCGCATTGGCGAGGTAACACCAGGAACAGACAAAGGAATGGCTTCACTTCCCCACATTCACTCTCTAACTGTAATGCACTGAAACCAGAGAGCCCCATTTATGACTTGGCCCCACAGACCTTCCTATGGTTTCTCCTAACCACTTCATACACCCTAGTTTATCCCATTGACAGCACATCATTCCCTGCATACCATATAGCTCCATTTCACACTATCCCTTGCATGCCTCATACCCTCCTGCATGTTCAGGTCCCAAACCTTCAAAGGGTCTTTCACTCTATCCTTCCACTTTCCCCTTGGTTACCCCTAATATTTGTTCCCTCCACTTCTAACAAGTATATCCACTTTGTTATTCTCTCCTCATTCATACTGTCCATATGTCGAAACCATATCAGCACACCCTCATCATCTCTCTCATATACACTCCTCTTACTACCAGGCAAGAAGTTAAAAGGTTTCTATACTCTGGGATCTTTGAGATTCTCTTCATGCTTGCAGGATACCGCTATAGAGGTGAACAGTTTTTTGATACTTCAAACGTTAAAGTTCCTTGATTCTGTCTCCATCTCTTGCCCTCAACTTTCCTCATGTGTTTAAAGGTTATAATCATACCTTCATTGTATTACCCTCTCTAAATAGTTTTTAAGAATATAAATACTGTTCTTGTATAGTTCAATCGCAATAATGATAACTTATATCGTCATGTGTTTTAGAATTTCTACCATGGAAGATAAATAACAATTAACCATTCTTAAATCAAGACAAAAAGAGCCACTGAAAACAGTGCATTAGAGTTGCTCTCTGCTAGTGGCCTGTTAAGGGAGAGGCACTAAAGGCTAAAAAGTAGCTATAGAGTTTACCAGTTATGGAGACTCTTGCCTTAAGGATGTTCCAGAAGGGAACAGGCATCAGAGATATAGACAGACAGAGTGGTAAATTAGAAAAACAAGCGACCAGACTACTTACTCTTTCACTCTTTCATCTTCATTTACGGTGTTGTCTGTTGCTTTGTCCAGCACAGCCTGAGGCAAAGTAGACCGAACAACTGAGTTTGTGATCAGCTGCACCTGAGACAAGCCCACCACTGGTGAAAATCTACGAGAAAACATATGGCATGGAATCTCTTTCTTCTCCAGTGGTTCCGTATAAGGTACTGGCTTTGGTGGAAGGTAAATCTCTTCATTCCTGAAAATACAGCATTATAAATCATTTCACCAATATCAGCATAACTTTAAATATATTTATCAAATATTTTGAAATAAACTAGGGGGGCATTTAACGGCATATACTTATTTTTCTAATGTATTCTTAGTATTTGGCAAGAAATCAATTCATTCACAGCTATGACAAAACTCGATGGATACATTAATGAGCTTATTTGACACGGCAGATACTACAAGCTCAAATGATGATACATCATGCTAAAAGGTTTTGTTTATATAAAACAGTGGGGAGATTTTGCTAGGATACCTTTATTCAATAGCTCTTCACAATTCTTACACTCATATCTACTCTCTTTAACTTCATACAGTCGGCAAATCATTACCTTTGTTCAATCATCAGGCAGATGACCATTATTTTCAACATCCATTCAATGGCAGTTTTATCTCCGTTATTCATCATCTCACTCATAAGGAACATAGTACAATCTGACTTCCTCACACTATGTACTATCTCATCATCAACAGTTGTTAACCATTTCTAAGTTCAATGAAATCTGGGACCAATTAAGTGTGAGAAAAGCATGAACCTTAATCTCGGTTTGGTTGCATGGACCAAGTTACTCACTTGCAATATGGATGCGACAGGATTTCTTGAGGATCAATGACTGGTATTCCTTTGGCAGCTAGGATGGCTTCGGCACCAGTGTCTGACACCCGTCTCTTTCCTTTTACAAGCCATAGGGCCCTGAAATGGGCACCGATATTGTTTGCTAGCCTCACCTCACTGATCCTCATGATGATGATCTTTAGTCACTCCTTATGAAATGAAAAACCTGAAAAAGATTACTTTTGTACATGATGTGGGTTAACATTGTCAAAACATAATCCAAAGTTCTCTGTTTAACATAATTCTAATAATATTCATTGATGGCTGCAAGAAAAAATATAAATGACAATACATTAGCAACAATAAACAATTCACTAAATACAGTAAAGTAATGCTTGGTATATATCAAAAACCTTAGTAAAAAAAAAAACTTTTCTGGACCCAGACTCAAGCCAAGGACCATGGATTACTGTAAACCATTCAAATTCACTTAAATATATCTTAAAATAAGGAAAATCTGTCCATTTCTAAATAGTATCTAATAACAATCATGGTCACATCACCACCAACAGATGCTCCGCTATAGTTAGCAAGCAACTAAGCATCAATATGAAAGCATCTTTCCTGACACTAAACAGTACTGTTCTCCCTCTGGCCTTCTCTTTGTCGCATGCAGTCCTAATCAATCCAGGAATGGTGCATGGTAGTAAATCCCTAGCCTCCCTAAGAACTTGGAAAAATCTTATATTTATCTTTTTTACAAGGTTAAGAGTTCGTGAGGTATGGTATTTATGTTAATAATTTTTGTAAAGGCATGCCATGAATTGTTATAAGATGCTAAAGCATCTAAAGCATAAATTTCTTCCATACTACATGGAGATTGCTGGGTCAACATCCTTATTCATCTCACTTGTTAGTAGATTTTTTCATAAGTGATTGCTATTTGCAATTACTTACGTGTTACAGGATAAGAGTTTTTACACTCGTGATGCCACATCTAACCCTGCGCATGTAAGAAAAATGTCTTTCCTCTTGTATGTGTATATACACCCTGACCACAGTCAAAGCCAGCCACCTACTTATTGACCAGCCTTGAGAAGAAGTTAAAAGATATGGGTTGGGTGCAAGCTGACTGCTACGCCCAGGATTTGAGCCATATGATCCCACATGATCACGTGTCGTATGTATCTCCTAATTCTAATACCTTCTGTTGATATCTTACACATGTGTTATATACTTTCACATCAACCAACTCCACGCATTCCCTGATATATACTTAACCAGCACTACTATAGACTCATTCAACATTGTGCAATAGAAAATAAGTATCTAAGTAATACTCCACAACTGTTGTCATGTTCTTTACACACTGCAGTCGCACTGCAGTTGTAAATTTCCCAATACTCACAACGAACAGCAGTGCAGTGCTAAACTCATGAATGACCCATTCTTGGGCAGCTGACAAGGCGTTACACAATATATTTGGACTAAATCTATATAAATCTACATAAATTTCAGCTGCCTGAGGAGATTATGTGAATTTTTCACAAAATCTGTTGATTTCTACAATTTCTATCAATATTTTCATCATAAACCCAAATTTTTTACCCTGATATTCATGACCCTCCCTAAAATCACTCTATTATAATGATTAATGTCTTGAATTACTCCCCATCTTCTCACTCAAAATACAGTTTAATATCACTCCATAATGTATTGGATGATTCAGGTGGTGACCTTAAAGTACATAATTATCGGCACTATAATTACCTTCTTGTTATGAGTGTTCACGTTCTATACCTGTCATCATTTTTGAGGCCTTTACCTACTTGTCCTTTCTTCAGTCTGTTCTACTGATGGTTAAACAGCAAAATGCTATTTACATACGACTACTTCGCGGAAAATGTTACTCACCGGTGTGTAACCAGAGGATATAGGGGTAATGATGGATTTAACGGCTAACGGTTGTTCAAAAGATACATATAAATATATAGAGTTCTTCTCGTCTTTGAATTACCCTTAACACCTAAAGGTGTTTAAACTCTTAAGTGGTAGTTATAGTGTAACGTTAATGGCCTTATTACGACCCGACGGTGGTTTAGAGCTTAAAACTATCGAATCAGTGAACGACTAATGGTTAAAAGGTCACCAGGCCAGAGAACAGTGATATATAAGTTGATAATGCAAACTTACCGGTGATTCAAGTCATATGAACGGCATGATTGGCTTGTTTCTCGTCTGTAAACAACACCATCAACGTTACCCTTACATGCCAAAAGGCGCCATCTTCTTTTCTATTCCCAGGAGGGTCTCCTCCAAACCAGCTTCATGTCAACAGGCGCCATTTTCCTTTTTGTTCCCAGGAGGGTCTCCACCTACCAGCTTCACAATCCATTAATTATTGATTTTATAACCAAATTATATCAACCTGGTTAATTTTTACAGTGGATTTTTAATCATGAGACGTGGACGAATTAATTCACCCTTTATTTTCGTATCTACACCACCGGTAAACGGTTTTGATTATGAAATTTGGTATGGCCAGAAAGTATGGTCTATTTCGCTAAATAATGGATGAGCCGATGGATAAACGAATATAATGGAAACTAGGTTTTACAGTTTCCTGCCATATATCTGTCAATAATATCTTTTTATCTTTAGAAGTTAGTAACTATTTGTTGACTAAGTTGGAAGTTTTAAGCAGTCCCTTGACACAAGGCTTGTCATATTTCATTCGGCCTTTATTATGCATATGTATATATCAATTAACTCTAATGATGAAATTAAGGAAGAAGTGGTTGTTGTTCTTTATCAAGTGATCAGTATTTATTTCCAATGTAATTGAGGAAAAAATATCCTGATCACCTTATTTGTCCTTTTTAGCGACTGAAGCATGGAACAATAGAACAATGTCTGTTGCCAAGAGATGAAGCTCTTCTTAACATCCCAAGATTCTTTACTTAGTCGCCGTTTCCCGCGTTAGCGAGGCAGCATCGGCAACATGAGTATATCCCTTATTATACCTCTACTTCCCACACCACATCTCCTGCCCATCCTGTAGTTCCCTTTTAATCCATTCAATATTTATTTTTACTCTCCAATTTCCAAGGAACAACAAATCTTATTTCATGAGAGGAGGTAAAAATAACTAATGGGACCAACCCCATGGGTTCCATCCTTGAAAGAATGTACGAAGGTGGGGTCAAACCTGTTTATCTATCTTGTCACAGGGCCTCTGAGAGGAATTTTATCAAAGGGTACAATGTCTCTTTTGGGTCCACTTCCCTTCTCCATTAGGCATCCTGTTTTTATCCACTACTGTTTTATGCTATGAACTGTAAAGCCAAAAAAGGGTATGGAAAATGTGAATGTTAGTCTTCAATATATGTAAACATTTTCTGAGATCCTGGGAAATTTCTGGGCCCCCTTTTGGACCCCCAGGCTCAAGTATGATGTAATCTGTGCACCACCCTCTCATTGGTCGTGCTTGCAACATATAACCCTTCCATATTCCAGGGAGGTATATTACCAGTACTATCAGTCTGGGTATCAGGAGGGTTTGTGACGGCAGTGTAGTAAGCCAGCACATTAGTGGTTGTCAAGTTGCACTCCTCCAATCCAGGTAGCTGTTTTTTCTTTCTGCCTCACACACACATGTACGACTGGCAAATTTGTCCATAATCTTACAAGCTCTCCTAGTTATGCATAACACTTTAAACACATAACTCGCACTGTTCATTCTTCATACATCTGGACTTGCTTGTTGTAAGCCCTATGAGGTAGTCCTCGCTTTTGACAAAATGGTAGGAGCAATAGATAGTAGTAGTTGGTAGGAATATCTAGGCAGGAGCATTAGGTAGAGGCAGCAGCTAGGAATATTAGGCAGGAGCAGTAAGCAGTAGAGTTACTAGAGTTGCCCTCTGCCAGTGGCCTGTTAAGGGTGAGGTAATAAAGAAAAGATGCAGCATTGGAGTTCACCACCTATGGAGACTCTATTGCTGAAGCCACTCTCTTGAGGGAGTTCCAGATGGGAACAGGCATCAGAGACACAGACAGTTTTGATCAAATTGTGGCAGTTTAGCAATTATTAGTGAAAAGCCTAGAGAATACTATAAAAGGGTATGTTGCATGGATTGGTTAAGATAGGGAGCATATTTAGTTATAGCAATATAAATTTGGAATTTTTTTCCTCAACAGTGTGCATAAAAGATTGCTGAATGCTGACAAGGGCTTTCAGTTGAAATTGTTACTTGTTTAATCGTATCACATTAACCAACATCCACAGACAATCTGACAGGGCGAAGACCATTGTCACCTGACAGCTTAACTTTTTATCATAGTCACTTTTCCAAGCCAGTCTATTGTTTCACAAAGAAGTTTTGTTTTGCATATACCTTTATGTCCTTCTATCTCACTAGGAGCTGTCCACATATCTCCTGTAACTAGAAAAAGGTAACTATGAATGGCAGTAGCAGGGGACACTGGACATCACCCCTTTTCATCCAAGAAAAGGAATAGAGGAAGGAGCCAAGTCAGAAAATTTTCCTTTCATGGCTCACTATTTTGTAATTGGCACCAACTCACTCACACAAAATAGCAAATATATATAGTTATATACTGTAAAGATAAAACAGAAGGCCTGTTGGTTAATGTTAGGGTTATGCGTTTAAAGCTTCTTTATGAAAAATTCAAACAGAATGAAGAAAAATAGATAAATTACAGTATTCAGGCAACCTTAAACACCTCTTCTGTCATTACAAAATGCATAAACAATTGTTACTGTAAACCTATTCTTTGAAGTATGCCTAAGTTCTCATATCTAAAATAAACCCATTCGTCATAAAACTCATCATATATTGAGAATCCCTTGCATAACTACCAACACCGTGAATCAGCCCTGATCACACACCTTTGGCTTCATTCCAAAGATTCCACTACTACTCAGCTTTGTTTCCCACTCATGGGGTATATCTGTTACTCATTCACAGAATATCCAACAGCGTCAAGCTTGCTATTCATCCAACATTTCATCCCAAAACCCAGATCCTCAGTGACTGTTGTAGGAAGATGCAGCCAAGCCGCCTGCACCCATGGCAATCAATCTCCTTTAGGTAAATGGTGATCCTATCACATGCAGTCTTCCTTTTCATTCATGATTAAAAGCCAAAACTTCTGATCTAACCCATAATTAACAATCACTTACCATCTTGTTTCTTATCATCAACCCATGTTCAGTGTTTTATAAAAGTGCTTCTTACATTTTTTTGATGCATTTAATGGTAAAGCCAGCTCTGCTTGTCCCATGTTTATCAACTTCTTTTTTGCTGAATAGGTAATTTATAGCCAGAATTTACTTTTTACTCTCAAGTATATTCTTTCCACAAAATAAATCACCGGTGAGCACGAGCATACACGTACAAATGCAACTAAAAATACCAATCATGATAATATCTCTTCATATTGAATATACATTATTCATATGAAGTGTACTGATTATGCCGGATATAAAAAGATAAAAAATTACATCATCACATACCCCACATACCATCCATACTCCTGGAGGATCCATTCAAATTGCCTTGTTTGTTGGAAAAGGTACAAAAATATGATCAGTTTCCTATTAGATGTATCACAATCATAAACTAATGCATAATTACCACATCATAATTACTGTATATGAATTTCATGTTATACAATATATACAAAGGAACAAGTATATACTATCTGACAAAGTCTACTCCATGTTCATCAACCATTCCACACGAGTGCTCATTTCACCATTTTTCTAAGCTGTGGTCATTTCCTTACTATAATGCACAGAGGATAAGTTGTACTAATTCTTCTGTATACAGCATTATCATACAGAAACTTTACATATTTCCATAAATACTTTACAGAAAGCAGAGAGCAAAAATGAATCAACTGTACAACTTTTGCACAAACCATAAAATGCCAGACAAGTTGCCATGTCGGGAGACAGGCTCTCATGTACCATTTAATTAATTCAACCAATCACAATTCAAAAATCTTTAAATGTGACCTATTTATAAATATAAAAAAGGTTTATTTACATATTTTCAGTTATCATCACATGAAATTAGATATATCATTACCTTACTCTGCATGTAATATACATACTCATGATGACACCTACAGGCTACACAAAAATACATCTTTTAATGAAATCACAGATATGTTTAAACTTCTGAACATGCTATGATTCTCATAGGATAACCTCACTTAATATTATGACAAAAGACTTCATAAAATGACTGAGTTATGTTCTTAATACAACTGTGTTCCTGAGTTACTAATTAAAATTGTAAATGAAGAAAGAAAAACAATCCATCTCAGTGATAAACCAGACGAAAGGTTGGTTGAGAATAGACGTTTCCATTCTTCTACCACTTGGTAAAGTCACACACATTACAGCCACTCCTGAAAAATAAATAATTTATTAACTTAGATTCTGAGGAAACCATTAACAGATACGTAAGTCTAACAAGTATCCAACTTACAAATTTTTTTTTTTACAGATGCTGTATCAAACATCAGCCTTAATTCTAAAGTCCACTAAAAGAACCTGTGAGGCAAATGATCACATAAAAAATACAGCAAATTCTCACTCAGCCACAGCATTTTGGCAAGATGATAAAACCTAGGTTTGATACATACAACAATTTTCTGCTTATGGGTGGGGAAACTAGCTTAGGACATTAGTAATCAAAACTGCTGTCTAGAAACAGGCAAACATGTATGAAAAAAAAAGATCCCTTATGAAAAGGCACAGGTGTTTCCTCAAAACCCCTTCTGAACAAGTACTCATGTTATGCCAGGACCCCTTCAAAAAGGCACTGGTGTTACTCCAGAACCCCTTCAGAAAAGGTACTGCAGTTACCCCAGCACCCCTTTTCCAATTTCATTATCAATTACAAAACTTTCTAAGTTTATCAACTGCTCCTCATTCCTTCCTTTAATTTATTGATATCATTAAATATTACATCCCTACTAAGCCTTTCAATAGCTTTAAGCACACATGATATATGACTGATCTTTCACAATAATGAAATTTATGGTAATACAAATTTTCCTTAAAGTATGATCATTGAATAAGAATTTATCTTGAGAAATTTAATGCAAATGCTCTGCTTTACAAGAATACAGTGAATGGATGGATTATTTCTTTTCTGAATTTCCAATACCAAAGAAAAAGAAGTCACTGGGAAACACATCGAGGGACTTCAACATTGAAAATAAAGGTGACTACAGATGCTTGAAAAGTGAATCCTCTACTTAGCAACTCACAAGACAGTTTAGGTTCTATCTTGGGGTCAAAAGGTCTTATAACTAAACTCTTAACGTACAATAAATAATAAGTAGATTTGGACAAGTCCAGACTGATATGTAGAATAAAAGGAAAACCAGAAACAGATTAATCTGACTTTTCCCGTACTCTGAAGAAAATTCCCACATAGTTAATCACATTAAGTGAACTAAACATATAATACACACACACATACACACACACACACACACGCACTCACATGATTTTCAAAATAGCAGCAGCAAAATAATAACTAACAGGTATATTCATCATTCTGTTTAACACTCCGCAAAAAACTAAACTAAAAAAAAAAAGCTATGGAAAACTTTGGAAGATGAATATTTTCACAAACCAAGAGAGCCATTGATGAACTGTGACAGAACAACATATCTGCAGAAATGTCAGTCCCGTCGCACTTTGCGTGATGTACGTAATCGTGCTTGTCTCAGCTCTTCAACCGATGGACTAGTCTCCTGGTGATTCCCCAGAAGTTCACGGATAAACTTGAATCTTGATAAAAACAACCACCATACCACATACCATCCTGAGAGGAAATGCCAAATAAATTCCAACTACTTGATATCAGTAACTGAAAAATAGCATCATTTCATTTCTCCAAGCACACACATAAAAAAAATCAGCTTTCAATCTATTACATTAGTCATGTATAAATAAACAACTGAGCTACAGTCCATTTCCATGTCATATAAGCTTAGGTGCTCTGAATAAAACTAATGTATCCCACATAAAAATATCCCTAACATAAAGATATGTGCTAATATATGAAAAAATATGTGCTCAGAATAATCGAAAATTGTTTCTCTCCAAAATGGTGTCCTATGAGCTATAAGAAAATGTCCATGATCTCTGGATGTTAAAGGCCTCTAACCTCCCACCATCTCTAAACACCTTAACAGCAATAAAACATATAGCTCTTAACTGTAACTGTACCTGCATTCACTCAACATGACACAAAGGTACACAACAAAATCAAATATCATCCAAAGCTAATAACAATGTGGAGCTAAACCACACATTTACTATACTTTCTTTTTCAATCTAAACGAGTTGACAGTGATTAAGGTTATGAATACTTAAGAGAATAATGGCTTTTTTAATGTAACTTGGTAAGACATCTATGAAAACCTTACGTCATCTCCCTTTCAACTGAAATTCATCCAAATTTTCAATCTTTTAATCAAAATAAGGCAGACGATCCTACGGCTGACAACTGTTAAATAACCAAGACGGTTAGACACTGTTTGTTACAACACCCAACCTCTCCACAAGCAGTCATGCTAAACAGTACCCAGCAACTCACTACGTTAATGTTATCATGTTCATGTTAAAAATCCGAGCTGCTAAGGGAAGTTACATGGGGATTTTCTTGGGTTCTACTAATTTCTAACTTTTTCACTGTATAATCTTTCTGGAAAGGTAATTGCCCCGTGCATGTTAAATGTGGAAACAAACATTTGCTGGAAATTCAAAATAGGATATAACATAAACATAGCTCAGTTCAATAGGTTATGGCTAGCCATAAATGTTGCCCTATTCAATTAAAGTGCTAAAAAGTGTTTAACCTGCTTTTACATTTAAAAATCTAACATTTTCCCTGTTATTCATAAGCCTCATCACTATAGCCTTAATCACACAGAAAATTATGGAGCTATAAATTCCATTCCACAGCTTTTATTCTGTTCCCTAAAAATTCTACACCTATCATTATGGAGCAGAACCATTGAAAATCCAAAGCGCTGCTACACTCTTCATCTAACCTACTTAACTTTTACTTCACTCTCAATATCTCAAACTAATTCTAATGCATGACAAAACCAGTAATTTATCCTCGTATCTTCATTAAACTTCACGGGCACATCTCGAACTA
Organism: Panulirus versicolor; assembly: GCA_032361705.1. Classification (NCBI taxonomy): domain Eukaryota; kingdom Metazoa; phylum Arthropoda; class Malacostraca; order Decapoda; family Palinuridae; genus Panulirus; species Panulirus versicolor. Next base: position 6,558 of record JAUUDZ010162790.1, on the reverse strand, counting down.
ATTTTGATGCATAACAAAACCAGTAATTTACCCCCCACCTTCATTAAACTTCACGGGCACATCTCGAACTAATTTTGATGCATGACAAAACCGGTAATTTACCCCCCCATCTTCATTAAACTTCACGGGCACATCTCGAACTAATTTTAGTGCATGACAAAACCGGTAATTTACCCCCATATCTTCATTAAACTTCACAGGCACATCTCGAACTAATTTTGATGCATGATAAAACCGGTAATTTATCCCCCATCTTCATTAAACTTCACGGGCACATCTCGCTTTATCTAAAAGTTTGTCAATGCTATTAATAAATACTTACTAATCTATTCATGATTATCTTTACCAAAATACAGCACTTTCCAGATAAACATGATTCTTTCACATTCAATGCACTCCTTTCTTGGATTTACAACCCTTTGGTGACTCATCACCGCAAAATAACACTTTGGTGACTCAACTGTTTTAACATGACTCTCTGGTGACTCAACACCGTTACAACACGACCCTTCAGTGACTCAACACCGTTAAAAATGTGACCCTCTGGTGACTCAACATGACCCCTCAGGTGACTCACCACTCAACACGACCCCTAAGGTGACTCAACACTTGCAACACGACCCTTTCAGATGACTCAACACGACCCTCTGGTGACTCACCACTTGCAACACGACCCCTCAGGTGACTCACCACTCAACACGACCCCTCAAGTGACTCAACACTTGCAACACGACCCTATCAGATGACTCAACACGACCCTCTGGTGACTCACCACTTGCAACACGACCCTTCAGGTGACTCACCACTTGCAACATGACCCCTCAGGTGACTCAACACTTGCAACACGACCCTTTCAGGTAACTCAACACGACCCTTCAGGTGACTCACCACTTGCAACACGACCCCTCAGGTGACTCACCACTTAACACGACCCCTCAGGTGACTCACCACTCAACACGACCCCTTAGGTGACTCAACACCGTTGCAACACGATCCTCTGGTGACTCACCCCTTGCAACACGACCCTTCAGGTGACTCACCACTCACACACGACTCCTCAGGTGACCCTCTGGTGACTCAACACCTTTACAACACAACCTTCAGGTGACTCACCACTCACAACACGTCCCCTCAGGTGATCCTCTGGTGACTCACCCCTTCCAACACGACCCTTCAGGTGACTCACCACTCACAACACGACCCCTCAGGTGACTCACCCCTCACAACACGACCCCTTACCTTCCCAGACGATGGGTCTCCGACCATCCCCCCCCCCACCATAACCCCACTCAACCTCTCCCTCATTAGCCTTACCGAAGGCCACGAAGATCACCACCAGACTGACGGAGGCCACGACGGAGAACCAGCCAATGAGCATCTCTTTGCCGTCCATAATTGCCCTGTGTCGTCTTAATAAGCCTTCATCGTTCAGCTGTAACCACCAGCGCCACTTCAGACGTGACTGCTGTCAGTCAGTCAGCAGTGGAGAGACACCAAAGTTGCGTTTTTGGTTCGTGGAGACACGAAGGCGGTATGAAGGCGCGTTCGTACAACCCCTTGCTTTACCTCTTGACAACATTGAACTTTTAGCTTTTAAATGATTAAATATTTATTAAAATATGCAATATTTTCTTAAAACCAGAACAATATTATAATTTTAAAACAAAAAATTTATTTGTTTTATTTTCTTAAGCATTTTGTGTTCTTTATTATATCATTTATGTCTTCAATTTAAATTAAAAGAATGTATTACGCATGACTTGCTGAACATGATCCACTTATCTTGTTGCCATGGCTCACGCATCTTGACTCTTTCTATTTATAAAAAAAAATAGTCGAGAGGTTTCTGGATCACATTTATAATAAAGAATATGATGAAATTAGATGACATTTCATCTCTTCAAAGTTTAAAGCTCTCATAAGTTAGAGATAATATACTTTACTGGACGGTTAGAAAATGGCATATAATTGTTAAAATCACTTTGACTAATTACAAATACGACAAACTTAGCCTAATTTCCCGTCTGCGTCTTTAAAAAAGGAGTCATATCTCATTGGAGAAAGATAATGGTGATGCCAGTGTGAGAAGACATTGTCAATGGATTGAAATAGTACTGTAACTATTTTTTGACGATGTATACAGTAACAGACGTACCCCGTTCTCTAAGTATGCCATATGTCCTCTTTAGGAAATATATTCAGTCTTTTACCAAAGTATTTTCCAATCATTCGTGCAGGATATACTTTATTCTTCCTCTCTAATGTTCATGAGATGCAAAATATAAGTGGAGATTGTACCATACGAACAAAACATAAAGTCATTTCAAATTGAGTAATGCATATTCGACCGGAGATAAAGTAAATATGAGTACATCAAATAAGCCAGTTAAATCGCCTATGAGATGTCACGTGGTGCTATTTTCTTTTGAATTATTTATACACGTGTCAATTCTCTTAATTACCCTTGAATTGTTAGAATAGGCTTATGAATAACTTTTTACCATCTACATTTTTATTTAGAATATATCTAACTTACATTAAAGGTAAATAGTATATATTGGACTATTATAAATTATCAATTCTATCTTTATACAAAAGGTAGCTTGTATTATACTACTGATCCCTGGGGGGTTATCGTAGCAGACGACGCACCAGCTGGCAGATGTCAACAGCCGATAAGAGGTGGCCAACATACTGCACAGAGTGGGAGAGATATTCTTTGATATTTGGAGATAGAGAAGCTTTATGTGAACTCAAAGGCAACTTAGAGAAATTATGAGCGGAAGGACGAGGTCACGTCAGCTGCAGATAATCACTCCCGAGGAAGAGCTGGAAAACCTTCGAAATGAAGTAAGTGACAAGATAGCGAACCATTTCCGCTCCCACTGTGATCGGGTGAATGGCAAGTATCTAGGAACCTGTAAACCTAGCAGAGCTTAATGTAGTACTTTATTTAATCCTTTTATATGTGATATAAAACTATCATGTTATTATATACTGTTTATTAGGATAGAGGTTTTTTTCGCAGGTATTCCTTCATGACCTCCCATTATCTCAGACAGACCTCACTATGGTCATTTTACCTGTAGACGACCTCACAATCATATCACAACACCCTTGACATCACAGTAGTAACATCAAACAGGCAACATTACCTCACACAGTTGGGCGCAATGGCCCACCCTGAGCACAATGTCTGCATCTAAACACGAGTCTTCACTCCCACCTTTTTTTTTAACCCCAGGCTGACATGACTCCAGCTCACACACCCTCTCCAGTCATCTAGAATGGAGACAGTCTTTCCTAGTGGGGAAAACACCAATCGATCAGGGCATCACATTCGACACACACACAACATTCGCTTCCGACACCAGTAACATCAATGTAAAAGCAACGCCAAACTAAATGCCTTTCAGTATACTAAGTGAAACCACATTTGAATAGTAAAAAAAATTCCCTCAGCATCCGGTACAAACAATTCGTCTGCTTTACTCTAGGCTATGCCTCACCTGCCAGGTTTTCCTCCCCTCTCAAAAGAAAATGTAACAAATTTACAAACAAAAAAATAGTATATTGAAAACAATCACTGGCCGCCTGACAACCACAGACTCTCAACACTTTTGCAGTGAAACAAATATACAACCAATAAAGTCGCAACTTAACGGTTGACTCTCACTTCCGTGTAACAGCACTCGACCCCACCCACCTAAACCACTCCATAAGTAACCACCAACCCCAAAGCAGAAATGAAAAGCTTACCCTGCCTCACCTTCACTTTACTCATAGATCCCCTGACCTTCAACAAATATAAAACTGACAAACCGTACATATTGATATAAACCAAAAAGTACTAAACCCCTGACGTTCCAACTCGGCCTTGAATTCCATCCAACAAAAACAACAGTAATAGACAAATCCAAGTCAAATTGTACCACCTAAAGTCTGAACATCACCCACCGCTGCAACACTATAAGCACCGCACTAAGGACCTACCACTCAGTCATCCTGCACTCTTTGCACATAGATGCACACACGGTAACACAACACTTTATGACATTGATTAGAGCATTCAGTTGTTCATGCTGTTTTGGTTAACATTTAAAAAAAGAATTGATAAATAAAAATGTTGGCTTATCTTGCAACAAAAATATCATCCATTCTTAACTCTGCTACTTATGTAGACACTGAAAAAAAGGGTAGTTAGACAATACCCTATCATGTTTGGAGAAAAATTAAAGATTATTTTTTCCTTTACTAACAGGTGGGTGTTTTACGGCGTGCAGTGGAGAGTAAGAGTGCAGCTGTGGGGATTCTCCGTGCAGAACTACAGGAATGTCAGAGGGAACGAGATAAATTTCGCACATTAGCAGAACAAGGAACATTACACAGGTCATCCTCTACTGTCTCGAAGGTGAAATACGTATATTTCAATTCTCACTGGGTACTTCTTATCCTGGAATATTATCTGTATCACTCTTTACCACTGTGCTTTCTGTTTCTTTAAATGTAATTCTGATTGTACTTGTAAGATCATATTAATAAACACCTGTTCATGCAGTAAAAACTAAACTGCTGGGGCAAGAAAACATTACCACTCTTCAGAAGAAACTTAATATCCTTACATCTATTCTTATTTCAAAGAATCTATATAGTGCAGCCATATGTGTATCCATATATAGTATACATTGCAAAATTTAATTTCTGATCACTAGATTTGCTAAATTACTGTAAATGCTAGCAGTATTTACAAGTTTAAAAGACTGTGATACAAAAGAACATTTATTGAGATAGGGCCTCAAGAGTGTAGGTTATTTTTGATATGTATGGATCCAAGACATGGCTCTGTGGCTGCTGGTTGGATGTAAACCAGAGGGACTTGGGATCTCTGGGTACATTGGTACAATATAAAACAAAGTCTTAGGCTGGGGTAAGGACTAGAAGAGACAACAAAGCTAGGAGAGATGTTAGAATAGGGGAAGCTCAAATATATTGCTCTTTCTGTACTTTATTTGCATTCAAAATCCAGAATAAGATGTAAAGATATATGCAAAGAAACCTTGTTACTTATAAGGCAAATTTGGGTATGGCATGGACGCTTTAATATAAAGATCCATGATATAGAAAGAGATACACACGGAGGATCAAACAATAAAAGATCAGTGCAATAGAAAACGAGATGTCACAATATACCCGCTGAGAGCTTCCGGCCTTTCCTATGATTAAATATATAACAGGTCAACGGTCGCAATATTGTTCAGTACAGGTCAGAGGTCAACAGTCACTGAATGATTATAAATCATGAACATCTGTCTATCTATTTGGAGGTAAGCGAGTAATCTGGAATATTCTATATCTACCAAGTGCACTAACTCGGGAAAGATTTGTTTGATGAGAGGAGAATATTTATGAATATCTATTTATTCCAAGTGTATAAACCTGATACAATCTAATCCGATAGATATACTTATCTGTACTTCCGCCAACGGTAGGAGTCAATGGCTGCTTTTAACATATATATAAATAAACAAATAAATAAATACAAAATATCGTAAAGGTATGAGATAAATGAAATGGAAATAAAAAAAAAATATGAAAACTGTGGCCCCCTCTATGTTTAAGAGTTCTGGTTGCAGCCTGGAGGGTTCTTGGTCTCATGTTACGCTCGTTAATTCCGAGCAAATCACACACACACACACACACACACACTCTCTCTCTCTCTCTCTCTCTCTCTCTCTCTCTCTCTCTCACGTGTACGTGTGTGTGTGTGTGTGCGTGTGTTTGTGCATGAGAGTGACATCTGTAATGACTACTATTAGTGTTTT
>JAUUDZ010162679.1:0-14484 GCA_032361705.1 Panulirus versicolor | reverse complement strand
AAAGATGGTTTTAACGCAGACCTAGCTGTTTGTGTATTGCGAGCTTTTCAAAGCAGATTAGATGTCTGGGTGATATCATCTACGTATACTGTGCAGTGGGGAACTTTGCAGCCAGTAATGATAAAAAAAAAAAGTAGAGAGAGAGAGAAATAGGAAAATATTGAATCGAGAGTGGTAAAATTAACTAAATCATGTCTTCCCTGCTGGGAACTTTGTCCAAATCTGTTATTCCGACAGTTGTGACGAAACGAAATAATAATATGGAGATTTGAAAAAAAAAAAAAAGAAAGTGGAGAAATGCAATGCTAAGTCGCTATCGTAAAGTGCATTTGTTTATTTTCAAAAAGGAAATCGCTGGTTAAACAAGACAGAGTTGGAGACAAGATAGTACCCTGAAGATACAGCTTTTGCTGAATAGTAAGGGAAGAGTTAATTCATCTAAAACTTTTGATATACATCGTCCAGCGAGAAAGCTAGAGATAAGAAGAGAAAGTGGAGGAAAGCCTAGAGAGGGCGAACATGGGTCAGGTCACCCTGACGCCAGTGCCACACCCTGTCAGAAGCTTTCGAGATACCAGGAGTTACAACATAAGATTCCCCAAAGTCTCTTAAGAGAGGAGGATGACCCGACATTGGTAACAAAATGCATCAGAGGTTGGACTACGAAATTCAAGATGCAGGAATTAGGAGGTTCTGGAAATAGTAAAGTCAGAAACACAGGAGGATAGTTTAAGAAATTAGAAAGGTCACCGATTTGAGATAGGCTTTACCACAACAGTTCTCCGCAGAGGTGTTGTGGTGATAGATTTGGCAGTGATAATAATGGCGATGGTTGATGACTGTGGTGGTGGTAGTGGTTTTGGTGCTGGTGGAGATTACGGCAATGGCGGTGGTGATGGTGGTAACAGTAATGGTGGTGGGAGTGACGAAGGTAGTGTTGATGGTGGTATTACGGGTGACGGTGGTGATAGTGATGGTTCTGGTGGTCAGGACGAAGGAGGTAGTGATAATAATGGTAGTGATCATGTTGATAGTAATAGTGATGGCGGTGGTGATGGTGATAATGGTGGTAGTTATAGTGGTGGTGACGGCGGGGTTGGTGACGGGGATAGTAGTGGTGGTGGTGTTGGTGGAAGTAGTTATGGTGGTGAAGATGTGGTAGTTATGATGGTAATGTGCTCGACCTTCCTGTATATGCCCCTCTCCCCCGGCCCCCTTAATTTACACAGTAGCAAGGTCGCCCCGCCTCCTGTGGCGTACTGGCTCCTGCTCCTGAGACGTGGGCCTGGTCCTCTGCTGCGCAGCTCACTTTAACTTAGTTATTTATTGAGACAGCTGCCAGGCTATGGCGTGGAGAAAACACAAGTGGCACCTTGTGAACCTGAGTGTAAATACCTAATGTAGATACAGTTATTGGATAAGGAGGCCCTTAAGTTGGTCAGTGTCATTGAAGTAGTTACAGAGTTCACAAAAACCGAGACTTGGAGGCTCAGAGGTAGTGGTAAAGGGGCATTCCATTATATATTCTAACGTCACATCATTTACATTAAGCCTCTCCCACTGTAAGAGCAAGTTCTACAAGACAAATATATCTTAACCCCGCCTCTTGAAATATCGTAGTGTGTCCTGAAGTGTTCAGTGGTGTAGTATCTGCCATGATACTTTATGCTGAAGCTAAATGGTCTGAACAACCTATCTACATTTGGCTCTTGCATGGCATCATGAATTACTCCGAACTTGACGCAATTATTTGTCGTATTTAAGATAAGGTCTATATGTAATTTAAGACAATCCTATTTGGCTGTCTTAAGAGTAAGGTCGTGACGTCTGAATCCAGCGGAATTGCTCTTCACGTCCACTGTCCTTGGAGGTACTAAAGTGTCCGTGCAACGTGTTAGCGAAAGGAAGTTTACAGATGACACATCATTGAACAATGGCAGTGGTTCCTAAACATGCTCTTCTACTGCTGAGAGCTGATATGGTCCTTTTTTTTACGATATCTAAACTATTATGTGTCTTAGTGGGTTCTATAGCACTGTTTTTAAGAGAAGAGAATTTGCATGTATGGGAGAGTTAATCCTTGGGTTAAAGTATGTGTTGTTCAACCATGTGAGGCGGAGAAGCAAGGGTTGTTGCAAGGTCAGGTGTGGCAAGGATAGGTCGTTTAAGGCAATTGATTCTCATGATAGTGTTAAGGGTTTTGAAACTTGTCAGTGATGGGGGTGAGTGACACGTCTGTATTCTTGTTTACAATTTTAGGACACATATGACAACCTAGGGCGAATAAAATGGTATTATTCCCGTAAAAAAAGTTAAGTGATATTTTCTAAAGATAGACATAGGCATGATAATTGATCTTTTGCACAGAACATAAAGTTTCAGCAACGATTAGGCAAACTTCAACTTGTTTATATGCAAGAGAAGCATCACATAATGTCCAAGGAGACGCAGCTCCAGCTGGGAGTCTGTGGTCACATTCAAGTACCTGTCGCTCTGACTTTGTTCACATGCATTGTTGTGGGTATGGATGGTTGTCAGAGAGAGCCAGTCTCTTCACCATTGATGGGTATTTAGTCATCTTTTCAGACAAGTCCACGTTCTCCTTGCGCTTTATTCATATTCCATAATAAACTTTTGAATTCTGAATTCCCAGTCTTTCATCCATCACATTTTTTTTCATCTTTCTTAGTTTATCCCTTCTCTATAGTAATGCAATTTCCTTGGTAGTCCTTTCCTCTAGTGCACCCCACTACAAGGTTTGAAATCAGGAGGGGTTTGACCTTCCCAAATCTACAAAGGACCCATGGAAATATACTCTTCAAGGGGACCCGGGATGGGTCCTGTAAACTATTTTGCATCTGCAGCTGTTTGATGAGTAATATCAACTGTAAGGTTATCATAGTGTGTTATCTAACATCAGCTGTTAGAAGATTATAGTTTCCCGAGGTTATAATCATGTCTAGTTACAACAGTATTCTTCTGTCTGTAACTGGTGTTCTGCGTAACTGTGTTGTGCCAGTGGCCAAAGACCCAATAGGCCTATTCTATGGTACATTGCATTGTACCACCAAAATGTTAGACTGTAGGCTGAAGAAATCTGAAATACCATTATTCCCCATAATTCCCGATCATATATGTATATGAATGTATTCTGGAGGTCTATTTTGATTTTTTCTGGGGAAGGGGATGCATTGACTTCTTGCTTCTCACAACCATTACGGTGGACTATTACCTGTAGTTACTTTCTTCTTAATGGGTAAACCGCCAATAACAATCCTATATTGTTGGGCTACATGCGCACCAATGACGCGGCGAGTCTTTCATTCAAAATTCTGACACCCCCTACTAATTCGAACACTGCTTAATTAATCTTTCTCTACCACGCTGTTTGCGCCTTTCACAACGCTTCAAGTAGCCTCGTACTTCCACGATATCAGTTTATCTGAGGCAGGTGTAGTCACCCAACCTGTTATCAGTGACTTAAACAATCCTATCATGTCATGAGCTCTCACGTTATCAGTATCCCTCCTGGCGTCTACATATTCCCTTTCACCTTATGAGTGTGTAATTTTGCATCAGTTTTCTGATTTCAGTTTGTGACATATTACTCTTATCTTCCAGTACATCTTGGTGAATGTTGTTCTCTGACTTTGATCCCATTTTTTCTAGCCTCTCCCCAACCATCTCTACCGTCTAACATGATCTTCTCATTATCAGCATTTTATTTTCTTGTCCGTTCTAAGTGATATCCTACCGTCGAAATCACCCTCCCTCCCTGTCCTTCTCAACTATTCCCCTTCCATACAGTCATCCTAATTTTCATGCAGACAGTCTTACTCCTGCAGGTTCACCATGACCTTCCCTAATCCATATATCCCAGGTTATGGCCTGCATGTCCTCTCAAGTAATATTGTTCAGGACATTACTGTCTCTCGTATATTCCTCCATAACACTCATATTATCTCAGTATGTTTCATATGGTTTTTCTCTTTCTCTGTTCATGTAGTCTCGTAATGTCTCACGTCATTAGTGTCATTTTACATGCTTTTCTCAACGTCTCTTCATCTCACGCAATCTCTTGCGCCATCTAAAATTCTCAATATCTCTCTTTTCCTTCCTGTCTCTCCCCTCGTCTTGCTTATGTTCGTGCTCACATCCATCAGATTATAAATCTACCTTGAATTCCTCCATATCTCTCTCCATCCCTAACAATTTTCTCCATAATAAAGACAAATGTTATTCAGTGGCTGAACACATGCAGGGAAAATACAAACAATGAAACAAAGAGCTATGATCAGGGATGGGGGTGTATTAGTCTTTCCACAAATACAAAACTGGAGGTAAAGATACGGTTTACCAAACATTGATGATGTTTGTATTTGCTGGGTGTGGGCTGTTCTTGCTGCCCTCTGTACGAGCTTTCACAAGTGAGATGTGGTTGTGCTGTAGAACTTCATCTCGGAGACGAGGGATCTATGTGTGCAGTTACCTGTTTGTAAATGTACGTGGAGGGAGTTTTATACTCGTGGGGCCCCAGCTCCGGAGCTTTGTGTGTCTCTGTGTATGTGTGTATTTACCTTTTTGTAATTTCCTACTTGTACTGTACGAGGAGGAAGTTTTACACTCGTGGGGTCTCATCTCTAAAACATTCTCTTAATATCATACAACTTCTTAAACTTATGTATGCTGTCCTCAGTCATTTCATCCCATTCGTCCACCACTCCTGTACTGTAAAAGTACTTCTTTGCATCTTTTTTTGACAACTTTCTTGCTTGATATAGTGTTATATTCTCTGGTTGCTATATTTCTACAATTCTAGAAGAGTTCACTGTCTCCGTTATCGACCTGTTTCGAAAACTTAAACGTTGGGATCAGGTCACTCCTCACTCTTTTCTCCTCCAAGGAAGTCAGATTTAAAGTCTGGTCTTTTCTTGTAACTCGGCTAGCATAACTCTAGTACCATCTTTGTTGCTTTCCTCTTGACATTCTCTGTTAGCTCCGTGCTTCTTTTGGTGAGGTGACCAAGCTTGAGAGGCATATTCTAGTTTTGGCCTTATATAGGTTATGTACAGTTTACTGAATATTTCTTTATGCATATCCTTGAAATTTTTAGTAATGTTTGCTAGCAGAGAGAATGCCTTTGTAACTTTTCTCCTAATGATAGTTCCGGCGACATTTAAGGTAAGATGTCGACTCACAAGTCCTTTTCACACCCTCAGTCCTGAAGTTTATCACCAGTACGAATTAAACACACTGAGATGTTCTTTCATTTTGTTCCATGCTCATTAATTTATATTTGTTTGGGGTGAATTTCATCAGACCAACTTTGGAGGCTGGTGAGGTTTCCTAGTACGTTGGCGAAATCCTCTTCACTTTTTATTTTCCTCGTGACTTTTCATCATCTGCAAGTATATTCAAGTAGGAGTCTGTACTTCCAAGCAAGCTATTTACATGGATCAAGAAGAGTGATGGTCCCAGAGCCGAACCCTGTGGTACTTCGCTGGTCACCTCGACCCATCTGAAGAAATGCTCCTCTGACATGCGTCCTTTGTTTCCTTCCCCCGAGATAATCTATCCATCGAAGGAGTTTCCTCCCCTTATTCCTTCCTGTTGATCTAGCCTCTTTATCAGCCTCCCATCCGGCAGAGTTGCAAATACTTTCTGGCAGTCCAAATACAAATATTGCCATAGCCTTCAATTTTGTCTGAGACAGAGCTCACTCTCTCGTAGAAATCTATGAGGTTTGATACGCATCATGAACCCCTGTAATTTGGTGCCTGTTCCCAGTCTCCTTTCTTAGAAATAAGTATGATGTTTACCCTCATCTAATCCTTTGGCACTTTACCTCTCTCCAGTGGCATATTGAAGTTTTATCTAGCGTATCTGTCCACATCCAGCACATAAGGTGAAATTTCATCTGGACCATGAGCCTTGTATGGGTCTTTAACTATTCTGTTAATATCTCCAAGATAGCTCCATGTTTCCTAAGACTTCCTTCTTAATTTCCCTGGCGTGCGACTGTAGTGTCCACTGTGAAGACACTTTTGAATATGTTATTCAGTTCTTCACATATCCTTACATTATCCTGCACAATACTTCCCTCTGAATCTCAGTCTGAGTAGCTACTATGAAACCGACAACTGGCTCCTGGAGAATTTAAGGAAATTGTTTTGGATATTCAACTGCCTTGTCTACATTTCAGTTTTTTCATCCCCTCCTATCTTATCTTTATATACTTTTTCCTTGCTCTCTTACGCATTGCAGATGCTTGTGAATTGGTGATGTCAATATCTTCATCACTGCACATCTCGAAGTTTCTTTGCTATATAACATCTTTTATTGAAGGCTAGAACTGTTCAAAAGTCGAAAATTTCTTTAGTATATTTTTCCTCTGATTGCACAAAGGATTGATACATATTGACTACTGCTTTTATATCCTGTAATGTTGTAGTGTTGAACATTTATTTGACAGTCAGATCTAAAGCATATTTAACATTAAGCCTCTTAAAGCACTCTTAAAGTTTGAACGACTTGCGATAATCAATGACATTTTGTCCTGCCCTGCTGCGTACTTTTTGGTTTTCTCTTCTTGTTCTACTAGATTTTACTCTAGTATCTGTTTGCGAGAGCTGGCTACATGCGTTGCACCACAAGCAGTCATGTGAACATCGAAAAGACAGGAACACTCTTCGTAATGGTTAAGGCATCCAGGATCATGATCACCACCAATAGCGTTAAATTTTGAATGGTTGTGCTCTCCTTATTCTTCATATTTTCTCCCAAAAAATTCCACAAAATAAAAAAAAGTGATTGATGCCTTTCATGTGAGACCATTATGAGAGAAGTCGCACTTAAAGTGTACTTTTTTAATCACAGGTAAACAACATTATAAATCTGTCGGGTTTGACTGTAAAGTGCAAGTGGAAACTGGCTTTTATTCAAACAAATACCTGGAAAGTTCCCAATAACCAAACGAATAAAACTGACGTAAAATACTACTGTCCACACAAAATCAACTAACCTCTATTAATGTCCTTGTACCGGCACCTTAAATTTTTTGTCTAAACTCCCAAGTTCGCTAAGCTCCATGAGTTTTCTGTCGGTTTCGACTCATATTTTCTTCGTTTGTCTTTCTCTTTTCCATATCATATTCTGAACGATATGTTTTCGTACCGAAAACATTGCAGTAAAATAAAGTTAATTCTATTGTTCACATTTAACTAAGCGAATGTGAGTGGGTGCGTTCTTACCACGAATTACAGGTAAATTTATCCACAAGAAAGGTTCAAAAAATGTCGTATGTTAGGTGTAGAAGTATAAGATGAGAAAAGCAAGAAAAAAAATCACGTGAAAGTATTTAGAATCTTTAAACTAAAATTATATATGACTATGATAATGGAAACTGACTAATTCGGAATCTAATTTTGTAATTGAAACTGAACCAGCCTTTGTTGTACACATGGTCTTGTCGTTGTCGGCCCAACACGTATATATACATGTAAACTTCAAACTTTCTTGCTAGTATGATTGCTTTGGAGAATCTGATTAGCTTTTATAGTCCAAGACAATATCAAAATCGTGAGATACTGGATCAGTATATATGCAGAAAGGGAGTATTTTCTTTTTGATTTCAGTGGAATTATATGCATGTTATGCTCACGATTCACAGCCAAGAACTTCTAAATCTCCAAAGTAGGGTTTTCCATTAAACCTGAAGAAGAAAGGGGCCGACAACCTGTTTCTCTACTGTATACCTTAATGATTAAAAACGGTCAAGGTTAAATATGTAGATTAATGGCACCGCTTCATGTGTTCTGTTTGTTGTAAAAGGAGATTAGTGCAGTCTGCCGGGGTTCATTACTCAAATATATCATTCTAACTCCAAATTAATTCGTTGTGATTTCAGAAGTACTCACAGCATGAGTTAGAGCTTTATGTAGTAATTGACCACCTTAGCAACACCGTGATTGATGAATATTATAAAGTGTAAAGTGGTAGTTTTGTGTTTAGAGAATGAGTCGCTGAACATTTATGGAGCATTATAACTTATTGAACATTATTAAGTAAGGTGATAATGGCTATGTATATCTCAAGGAAAATGTAGGATTTATGGAGAAGTAGAAAAGGTTAATTTTTGTATAAATATGTGGTACACTTGTAAGATTTGACAGAACATGTGAAAACCTCGCATGATTTATCTTCAAATTTTCAAAAATCCAGTTTAAGTGAAAATGAGCTGCCAAGTACCAACATGGCTTTGATTGCTAACAAACATGTACACTGTGATCCCCAGCAAAAGAAGAATATGATGGAATTTTTTTTTATCTATATGGATCTTTTGATGTTATGTTTATTGCTTACTTTATTCATTTATTTACCTCATATTTCTCTAGTATAGATAAATCTTTTTGCCTTAATTAGTGTTATTTAGTAAGTTGTAAGTGTCACCCTCCTGCATCCTCATTTTTTTTTACTCTATTTGCTTTTCTTGTTCAGTTCTTTTCAGAAAATCAGTTTCCACTGACTGTGCATGCTGATTTATGTTTTTTGTATCTTTCCACATCCTGTTCATCAGAGTTTTCTGAATGACATCAACCAGCAGGCTTTCCCATTCCTGCAAAGTCGTGGTTACCTTTCGTGTTTCTTCCTACAGCTTCACTAACTTATTTACCTGTCAACTCAATCTCCATTATATATGCAATAGTCTAGAAAGTGCTTCTGTTGTGTAAAGGTTCCTTTTGTACTTTTCCATGATTATTTACTTTTTTGAATGAATAAGAATTAGTAGTAGTAAATTGAAGTAAATTATTTATATTTTTAAGAAGTAGTATAGTTTTATATTCATATTTTACATGCTGTTCAATATAGCTCTAAGTATGATGAAGTATTTCTTTATTTTAGGGCACTAGAATACTTTGAAGGTGAAGCAGGTGCAGTGACCCAAAAGTTTTGCCTAATACTAAGATGGCAAAATCCTGAAGATGAAAGAAAATTGTAAAGCTGAAGAGACCAAAGCTTTCATTTAAAACACTTTAGTCTAAAACCAGCAAATGGAAAATTGATAAAAGCAAAACAAGAACTGATTAAGGATAATAGGAAGACCATTTCCAAGCTTGCAGAAGGAACACTTCAGACAATTCTTGTATCACCAGAAAAAAATTTGATGAAGACAGGCCACAAATCACTAGAAGTGAAAATGCCCAACACCACAGTCGAATGCCCAGCTGAAGAAAATATGCTCACCGGATTAGAGAAATTACCAAAGAAAAAGATCCAAAGGTAGCAAAGAAACGACAAGCAAATGGAAAAACACCAGGAGCAAAACTTAAATCACCAGCAGTAGCAAAATCTAAGCAAAAACTCAAAGTATTAGTGAGTAAGAAAACAACCAACCTAAAGCCTAAACCTCCAGTGGAAAAAAATATGATTAATTCAACACTCACATTACCTGCAGGTGAGAAAACATCAAAGCCAAGTCCCAGATTACCAGTGACAAAAAAATGTAAAAAAAATCTTGCAACAGCAGGACGTAAGACACAGAAAACTGATACAGGTATTAAAGTAAATGAAGTAGGGAAGACCAAAACTCCTATAAAATTTGTTGTACGCTTCTTCGATGAATTATTTTCTTTGAAGGATCCTGATGTCAAGAAGGCGATAGATTTGCTCTTCAAGGCTGATTATGTGGGAGTTCACAGGTATGTAATCAAGTTTAGTGTAATCTGTCAAAGTCAGTACGATAATCAGATAATTACTTTTAGCTCCCTGATATTGAGGAAATGCATGCAGATAGAGAGTCAGGTATCACCTGCATTCCTAAATCCTAAGTGGATATTGCTAAGCTATATAGTATGTTCCCAATTTAGTATTTTTCCAGTAAAGAGTTGGGCATTTTTAAAGCAAACATACATTATCCTGATGTCTTTTTCATTTGTGATTTTTACACAATTTTGTTTTAAAAAAGTTGTAATGATCTTGTAAGAAAATTACATAAGAATTTTAAGCACATTGCAGCATGATTTTCATGGATTGTGTGAGGATAACAAGTATGAGAATATTTTTTCGCACATTTGCCATTTCTTGTGCAAGCAAGGTGGTGCCTGGAGCAGGAGGAAAAGAATAGTCTCTTTACTCAAATCCACTCTTTAGCTGTCGAGTGCAGGGACCTCTAGATTTACGCATATTTGATTTATGCCATTTGTAAATTAATGTGCATGGTCTTTTTATCCTCTTTTTAATTCACATGGGCTTAAGTTTAGAAAATTGTGGTTATTGTTGGGGTGACAGCACAGTGGTTTGGTGTTGCTAGTACTGTGGCAGAAGTGCCCTTGTCATGGATATATTGTGGTCATGGAATGCAACAGTATTTTGTGCTGCAGTATATTGTATATTGCCTGTGTTTTGCCCCTTGTGTCTTGCAACCAGAGTGTCTTTTAAGTTCTGGTATCAGTGGTGCTAAGGCCATCATCACTGAGGTTCAGATAGATGTGAGATATGCACAAATGCTATGAGAGAGGTCATAGAACTACTGATATTGAGCATGCCCTTGGACTTAGTGAACCTACTTTGTGGAGTGTCTATTCCAGTGCAGAGAAGATCAAGAAGAGTGCCGAGAGTGCAACAGTAATCAGTCGTTCATTCCCTTTTCACATAACACACAAGCACATTCATCTTAAACACAGTGGTGATGACTTTATGATTCTTAACACCTCAGTTACTCAGAGAACTTAAAAGACACTTTGGTGGCATGATGCAAGGAGCAAAACATGTGCAATATACAGTATACTGTAGCATTCTGTAAATACAGACTTGTGTCCATGCCAAGCTTAAGTGTGCTTGTAGCATGGCACAGGTAATGCTACACCATCACACTGCTAGCCCAATGATTGCATTCTTCCAAACAGAAACCCATGTAAATTGAAATTGAGTAAATGGACCGTATGCTTTATTCTAAGAATGGTGTAAATATGCAAAAATTGAGAGGTCCCTGTAAATGAAAATCCTTGCTATCACCCCTTTCTTAAGAAATTTAGCTGCAGTCCCATCCACTCCAGCTGCTTTGCTACACTTCATCTCACACAGTGCTTTCACACCTCATCTCTATTCACTAAACTGCTTGCCATGATTTTCTCACTCCGCATACCTTCGCATTCCACATTTGCCACTCTTAATGAATGCTTTCAGTAATTGTTCAGAATACTTTTTCTTTTCTCTTTACCTCATTTCTACTTATTATCATTTCCCCAATGGCCCACCACTTCTTCACTTTCCCCCTTCACAGATTTTCCCTTTATTTTCCTGCAGAATTTGGTGTCAGAGTTTGGGTGTGTGTGTGAAGGGAAAGTTTAGAATAATTACAAATAAAAGCAAGGTTATTCAGTATAGCATTGCCAAGAGACAGGTTTATTGGGATGTGAGTTAGTGGAAAAAAATAAAGTGAGGTGAATCATAGATTGAATGAGGGGGTGAAAGTCCTTGAATTATTGAAAAATGTTTGGAAATAGAGATTGCAGCTTGGGAGGGTAAAATAGGTTGTGTTTCTTGGTGTAGTAGTCCCATCAATGTTTTGTGGATAAGATGTATGGGGTGTAGATGACAATGTGTAGAGGAGGATGGATGTGTTGGAAATTTGGAAATTAAATGTTCGTAAACAGTATGTCATATAAGGAGACTTGATCGAGTAAGTAGTGATAGGATAAAGGAGAGATGTAGTAAAAAGGAGAGTATAGTTAAGAGAACTGAGGAAGGTATACTGAAATGCTTTGGACGTACAGAGAGAATGAGTGAGGAGAGGGTGACAATGAGGACATATGTGATAGAAGTTGTGGGGATTAAGAGAAGAGGGAGACCAAATCGGAGATGGAAGGATGGAGTGGAAAGAGTTTTGAGTGATCTGAGCCTGAACATGCTGGAAGGAGAAAGGCTTGCATGGGCCAGAGATTTGGTGTACAGAGTGGGATTTGTTGGCACTGGACTGAATGAGGGGACACAAAGCAGCCAGCAGAAACTATGGAAAGGTCTGAGGCCCTAGTTTTGATTGGGCCTATGGTTTTGATGCATTGCACATGACATCTAGAGAATAGATGTGTGTGAATAAGCCATCTTCTTTGATCTTGGCACTACCTACTTTGCTAATGCAGTAGTGGCAAATAAGTGTGGAAAAATATCCCAATAGAAGCACGACATGAGTTTACACAGCAGTGTTGGCTATTTTCATGGGTGCTTGCAAGCCAAAGCAAGTTTATCCATTTCAATGTATAGTGTAATATTTATTTGGTTTATATAGGACTGCTGTTTCATGATACCAATGTTATGCAGTATGTGTTTTGATATTTTTAAGTCAGTTCACATTTATGCAGTGCATTAAGAACATTATTGAATAGGAGCCTGTTGTTTTTTACAGTGACCATCACCACATGGAATATTATTCCAGATGATTTTTCCAGTCCTTGTAAGTTAGGAATCTAGAATGAATTATGTTTAAATCCATTGTAAAAGGCATTATGACTGAAAGCACTCCATTCCTCTAGTTTCACTCCATTTGAGACACACTCCGACCAGCCTTTCTCTCTCCCCTCTTAAGCATAATTTACCTTAATTTTGTTCCCATTACTTCTCAGCTTTCTCCTCTCACACACTAACCCAAACTGAGACACCAGCTTATGCACTTTCTTGAGTCTGCCATCAGAACTGTGTCATCAGCAAACAGCAGCCGACTCCTGTAACCCCAGTAGACTGCAAACCTGCCTCACTTTCTAGACCCTCACATTTACCTCTTTTACCATCCCATTCCCAAACAGTAGATATCCATGATGACATCACACACCTTTGCTAAAGACTCAACTTTGCCTGGAACTGTGTAATGATTTAATGATTATTTTCTACCAGACCATCAGTAATTATATTACAGTAATTGTTTGTTTATTCTGAACATAACTAAATTTTACCACACTCTTCAAGACCTACACTTATACCTCTCATATCTCCTCATTTCCAAATGTTAAACAGCCATGTTGACATCACTCACCCTTGCTGCAGATCCACCAACTAATTATGATTTTATTACCAAACTGTCAACTGTAATTGTTTGTTTATTCTGAATCACGCTAAATTTTCTTCAGTGGGTGGTTTACCTAAGGAGAGTGGGGGCTCGCTTAGTGTACACCATTTATTTCAAGAGGATTGTTAGTATATGGAATGATTTACCAGTAAGAGTAGTTGAAAACTACAATAGTTATGTTTAAGAATAGACTTGAATAGTTCACTTCAAATCCACAAATGACATTATTTTTGCCTCTTTAGTTACATGGAAACTTTCCAGGTTTTCTCTTGTAAACACATATATGTCTTTCCACTCTTTTCACTATGAGTTTGTTATATCTTTCATTATCACAAGCAGCCTTGTTAATACACAGTGGTCTAGTGCTGTTTTAATTCCTCTGTAGTCGTATGCATTTATGATATGTATGGATGATTGGGGCATATAATATTTTCAGTAATTGTAAGAGAATGTTGGGGACATTTGTGGAGGATTAGTGAAATCAAACATTTACTGGGAATTTACATGATGATGAGAACCTTTGAATCTTCAGTTAACATTGATAGAAGTGAACTGTGTATCATCAATTAATGATTTTAGCAGCTTCCAGGTTGATTGGGTTCTCCCTTTTTTTACCAAAATCCTTCACCTTCAGTTAGTGGAAACCGTACAATTCATTGATATTTGTCTCTTGCTGGACCTGTCAAAGTGAGATTTATTGTGCCCTCTGTGCTGTAATTATTATGTGTCAGAAGGTTTGTAGTGCATTCATCTAACATAGACAATATGGATGTATATTTTATTTACTTTCTTTTCAGAAAATTCTTTGTATCTTGCAAAAATGAGGCTGCAGCCAAGAAGTTACAATCTGACCTACGTGATTATGATTCATACAGAAAGAAGTTTCACATTCTTCCCTATAACCCTTCATTTAGTTCAGAGACCCAGAAAAATAAACCCTACATGACTTCAGGTAGTCTTTGAAGGTGCTTATCCCTTTACTTGTAGCATGCTATGATGAATTGCTTCTTGCCATTCCATACTTTCATATGATTGGCACTTCTCGCATTAGCAAGGAAATGGTAATCAGTTATGAAAAATGAATGGATGTATATACATTCCTCATTAAGGCAGGACAGGGTGAGTTAGTGTAAAATGAAAATGAAAATGTTTCTCTCCTTTGTGAGGCAGCATTAGGAACAGAGATGGGTGTGCTTTCAAGGAAATTCCTTACTTAGCTCCTTCTTGTTCCCCTTTTTAGAAAGTGATAAACCTCTTACCCCTCATAGTTACTCTCATACAGGAGATAGCTGGGTAATATTCTCTCTTCCCTATGCTTAGGATAACCATTTCTATGTAGTATTATTGTAATTGATCGCCGTTCCCTGCATTAGCAAGTTAGCGTCAGGAAATAGATGTAGAAAGACCCATCCACTTGCATACAC
>JAUUDZ010162569.1:0-18440 GCA_032361705.1 Panulirus versicolor | reverse complement strand
TGCTAAATACAATTCCATGGTCATATTTACCACAAAAATGTGATCCACACGTCCCCTACCTTTCCTAAAACTCACTTGCTCTTCACTCATTCTGCATTCAGTCACTTCCATGACACTTAATTAAAATTCTTGCATACATTTTTCCTGGTATATTTAACAGACTTATTCCCCTATAGTTGCTACATACATCCTTAGCACCTTTCCCTTTGGATAAAGGAAATATAATAGCTTTCACCCAATCCACAGGCACAATCTTCTGTTTCCATGCTAAATTACATATAAGATGCATCCACTCCATCACACTTTCTCCTCCATACTTCAGCATTTCAGCCATAATCCCATCCACTCCAGGTGCCTTTCCTACCTTCAGTCTCATTATTGCCTTTCTTACTTCCCTTTTTGCTATAGGCCCCTGCACTTGCATCCTCTTCCTTCCATCTTCCATACCCATGCATGCAAGCATGCAACAACTGTTGCCTCTCCTTCTCCCACATTCATCACTTTTCAAAATTCTTTTTCCATCTTCCTTTCACTTCCTCCTTTTGATTCAGCAATTCACCTTCCTTACTTCTCACATCAACACTTCCATTCTTACAAACACCTTTTTCCTTTTTCACCTTCCAGCATAATTTTCCATCATCCCAAAACTTTCACTTGATAGTCTTCCAAAATTTTCATTTACTCTTTCTTTGCTTTCCTTTATCAGCTTCTTAACATTCTGCTTACATATTCTGTATTCTTCCCTCCTTTTTTGGAACTTCCACTAGTGCATTCCTATTGAACAATCTACCATATGCCTTTTTCTTCTCTTCAACAGCATCTCTAATCTCTTCTTTTCTCCATGCACTGCCCTCTACATTCCTGTATCATACTACCTTGTATCTAACTACTGATTCTACAACCTTTGACAGTATTTCTCTAAACATTTTAAACACCTCATTCACACATGACTGTATTCCTACATTCATTGCACTTCCATCTAAGCTTTCACTTATGTTTCTTTCATACTCCTCCTTGCATTTTCATTGAATCATTTTCTCACTTGCCAACACTTATACCTCTCCACTCTTCCTTATGCCATATCTTCATTTCTGTCTGATCCTCATTCCCACAAGAACTGCGAAATGGTCAGTCTCCAAAGTATCCTCTCACAACTCTAGCATCCAGCACAGTCTTCCTCAATCTTTCATCCAATGCCACATGGTCAATCAAAGCCTTTTGTTCTTCTCTTCCATCATTCCTCATCCATGTATATCTATGGACCATCCTGTTCTGAAAGAAGGTATATGCAAGGAATAAACCCCTCTCATCACAAATATCCACAAAATAGCTTCCATTCTCATTTACTCCAGGCACCCCCCATTTAGCAACTATCACACCAAATTCATATTTCCACTTTCACATTTATATCATCCAATATGACCACATTTCTCTCATGCACAAAACCATTTTTAGCCATCAGTAAATATCTTCATTTTGTTTGCATGAAGAGTACTATTGCAAAGAAAACATAGTTTTTGGTTGTTTCATCCATTCCCAGCAAAGCTTGATCTCAGGAAGGGAAACAAGGAAAAGCTAGTTACTGAAATGAGTTCTTAACACTACCTCGCTAATGCAGGAAATTGCGAATATATATGAAAGGGAAAAAAGGAAATTAATGGTTAGTTGGTGTATATTTTAGTCTAAAGGGATACTTTAAGTCTAGTTCTTTGTGTCTTAAATTCATAGGGAGCTTGCCAGAATCAGCTTACAGATTCTCATCTTTAGAGGATCTGAATGCTCCTCTGCATATTCAAATGATAAAATCACAGCCTATTTATCTCTGACATCCATTCCCTCCAGGAAATCCCAGCAAAGTAGTAGCCACAAAATAAGAGTCTCCACTTATCCCTGTCCTTACATACCTCCTTTGCATAAACCTTTCCATGTCTTCCACCATTTCTCTGTCTCCAGTACTTTTCCACTCTATTTCTCCATGTCATAGATGGTCCTCTTCTCACACTAGCCCTTTTAATTGTACTATAACTGTACTGTACTTTCATTGTATACACTCTCATTGTATTCCTGTCATTTATTCATTTCACATGCCTCAACCACTTCAAAGTATCATATTTCACTCACTCCCACTTCTCAATTCATTCCCTTTGCATTCTATCATATCAAATCTCTCATATACCCACTCATTTCTTTCTTCATTTCATTTGGTCATACCAGTTGCTCCTCTTAAATAGCTCATTTACACAGCCTGGATTTTCGATCTCTGTGACTCATTGTATGATACATGTTTTGGCTGCCTAGATCAGGGTTGGGAGGACTATGCTTTTCCTTAATCCTTTCTTCACTTTCATACCTACACCTCTAATCTTCATTTTTCTATTAAGGGACCCAATGACTCTTCTAACTTGTACTGCTCTCTCCCTTATCTCTCTTTCATATCACCAAACTTACCCAAGGTAGCTGCTACTTAAATTCTCTCATTTCTTCATCTTTCTCCCCCATATCTATAACACAGTTTAGTACACTTATATCTTTCACTCTGTAGGGTTTTGCAAAGTCCATACTTTCACTCTATTTCCTTTCAAACACCATTACTTTAATTTTGCTTGTATTTATATTCAGTCACCTACACTTTCACATATCATAAAAACACAAACTTCTGCAACTCCTCTTCACTCTCAAATAACACAGTTTCATCTGTCAACAGGTTTGTCACTAGCCACCATACCTCAGCACCATACTCCATCTCTGAACCCCCTTTGCCCAGTTTTACCTTCATCTCTCTTGTCACTGCATCTATGTATGTTAAAAAGCCACAGAGACATCACACAGCCCTGTCTCACTCCCACAGATATATCAAAACTTTTGCTCAACTTTCCATCCACTCTTACACATGCATTTGCTACTCTGCAGAAAATTTCAACACCATCCATCAGATGTCTCCCTATCCCATAAATCCTTAACAGATTCCATAAAGCATTCCACTCAACTCTGTCATACACTACCTCCAGATCCACAAAGGCTGCATACAGCATCTAACCTTTCACTGAATACTTTTCCACAATCATTTTCAACACAAAATTCTGATTCATACATCCCCTACCTTTCTCAAAACCCATTTACTCCTCATGTAGTCAGTCTTCAGTCACTTCCATCACTATCAGTCAACACTCTTGCATAAACTTTTCCTGGTATACTTAACAGACATATTCCCCTATATCTCCTAAATACATCCTTAACATCTTCACCTATAAATAACATTATTTATTCATCTATATTTATTTTGCTTTGTCGCTGTCTCCCGCGTTAGCAAGGTAGTGCAAGGAAACAGACGAAAGAATGGCCCAACCCACCCACATACACATGTATATACATACATACATATGTATATACATAGGTATCATTGTATCATTCATATTTTCATGTATCACTGCCACCAAGGTTATTTTAACTTTGATTAAAAGGAATTAAAGCCACAGTAAACACTGAAAATAGTTTTGTAAATTACAGTTCTCAGTTCAGAAATTTTAAAATACTAATATCAGCTAATGACCTCGTAGTTTGGGAATAATTTTGCTTTTACAGATTGCAGAATACTTTTGATCGTAAGAAAATACAATATCATTTGATCCTTTTATGCTGGAGGAATTACAGAAAATTGTGTATGACTTAGACAGCAAACAAGGTCTAAAAAGGAAAGAAATACGTGCAAAAATATAGGATATATAAATGAGTGAGCTAACATAACTTAGATTGCCATAGTATAGTTCTAAAGTTAATGATTATATCCATGGGGAGGGGTTGGAGGAGGAGCAGGTATGGTTGATCCTCTTGACATATATTCATTAATGACTCTTATCATTTTATGTGAAAGAATGCTTGTAAATGACATGTAGAACAAGTAAGCTCACTTAACTTTCATAGCCATGAGATAGCCCTAAAGATAATGCATAATATGCCCAGCAGGGGAGGTAGGGAAGGGGTGGAGCAATCATCATGACACACAGTCAGTAAATAACAATGATCACTGTTGATGGTTGTTTTGTTTTGCACACACCTTTTTAAGATGACATGTAATAGTAGGATGCAAAACACTTGCGAGGAGTGTAAGAGCTTTACAAACATAGTGTTTTCTTTTTGCTTTTAGAATATAGTTTTGTATAGTTTTATTTGTTTATCAAATTCAGTAGGACATGTTTATAACTGAGCTATATTTTGTATCATTTGTAAAAGATTTTATTGGCTCCCATACAAAATAGGCTTTGATTGTGTGGCATATTATTTTTTGGAGGGGTTGTTTGATGAATCCCCATATTTTGTGCCGATGATAGAAATATCAGGTTTATCTTACCCATTACAGGTGAAGACAGCATTTTAATGAAGAGTGTTGGCGGGAAGAGTGTCATAAGTAGTACTGGAGGCAGCACCAGTGGCACTGGTACTACTGGGATCTCCATTGTTGTCACTGGCATGACGTTGAGCTCAGAACCACAGCAGTTGATTCATGATCTTCTTGAAGCCCTCACAACTTTAGTAGATGACACTGATACTGTTAATGCATCTTCTGTTGCACCAAATTCTGCTGTGGCAGGTAGTACCACAGCCAACACTACTCCCACAGAGGAAAGAACTGCAGCAACAAGCAGTAGTTCACGCAGACAACTACATCTATCTCGGTCCTCCTCAGCTAATGATATGGTTGTTCAAGAAACCGATGAACAGGTTAGAATAGTTGATGTGCTCTACTTTTTGTTAGCTATTTAGTACTGTAAGAGTGCTGTAAAACCATCTATCTGATATAAATTGAACAAGAACCATGAAGCATTTGAGTGTATTATCATTAATTTGTTTGCCTGTCTTTATCAAGCTTCTTGTCTTCTTTTCTTGTTCCTTCATCATAGTGCTTCAGCAAACTCATCTTTTTGTTTTTCTATTAAAAGCAAGTAGGTATGTGTAGGATCAAACACTTCCAGCAAGTCTTAATTTTTTCTAGTGTATGTATTAAATTTTCTATGTTGGGTGACATTTGGAAGAATTTTTGTGTTTGCTTTCACATACTGTTATACATAAAAGCTGCTAGCACTGGAAAATTAAGGTTTGAATTTGGCAATTGTATAAGTTGGTATGCATAACTGAAAAAGGTAGAGTAGGGAGGCAGATAAAAGACAAGGTAGGAGTATTTTGAACATGCATTTGAAAATGAAGGAAGTGTGAAATGGCATTGAAGAATTGTGTTCAGTTGGAGAATTTGTTGCAGATAGGAAATTGCATTGCTGTAGTTAATTGAGATTGCAATAAATTACTTTGTTTTTTACCTGATCACATAATCCTATAGCCTTGCATCATAATGAACTGCTTTAGAAACTAATCCTATTTACATATTTCATCCCTTTCTGTTTCATGCTGCTGTTTTGTAACAACATAATTATTACTATCATTACAGAGTCCAATGGAGAGTGATGCAAGTAAAGTGCCTGGAGTGGACAGTAAAGTCACCACAAGCGATAGTATTGATGATGCTGCTAAGAAGAAAAAACCTCTCCTGTCCAAGTCACTTATATGTAAACTTTTAGCAGAATTTGTCCGTTCTTATGCAGTTTGTGCAAAACTAGTCACTGAACATCATTATTCAGCAGGAGCTAATGAGAAAATTACTGAGGTGTGTGTTACATAATTTTCTTAAAGTACACTTAGGTCTTACTAATATGTGTGTGTTTTACACAACAGTTATTGTATTATCTTCTTGTACAATTGGGCTCTTACCTGAATGTGTTTGCAGGTGATGCAAAGTTCACGAGGATAGTGAAAAGTATGGAAGGTTACAACTTTCTATAAGGGGACTTTGACAGACTTCAAAGTTAGTATATTACATGGTTGATGAAGTTCAGCATGAGTAAATATAAGTAAGAAGAATTGGTCTCAGAAAAAGAAGACCTCATTATGATTATTATCTTGCAGTAAACAAGTGGCAGGAATGTGTGTGAAGAAGGCTTTGGAGTCAACATTGCCCCTACCCTGTTGCCTGAATCTGCTAGGAAATATTAGAATAGCTTTCTGGCTCATGGGTAAGGAATTATTCAGCTAGTTGTTCACATCATACTTATAGCCAGAAGTAGAGTATGCTTCTCAACTTTGGTCACCACACACAAAGAAGCACAGAGAGCTAATAGAGAGGTTCCAGAGGAGAGCAATGAAGAGTGTTCAAGAAAAGGGAAGAGTAAGAGGTGACCAGATCACAGCTTTTAAGATTTTTAAACCAGATTGATGACATAGACAGTGATCATATCTTCAAGAGATATAGGGATAGAACAAATTAAGCAAGAAACGTCATAAAAAAGAAATGAGGAAGTTCTTATTTTGTTTGAGTGATGTATGAATGGTGTAATATGAAAGAAGACATGGTTAATGCAGACACCATGAGTAAAATTCCATTATCTGAGGCCAGGCACAACAAAAGTGTCTACTTATCCCTGTCTTTACATGCCTCCCTTGCATACATCATTCCAAGCAATCTTCTACAATTTCTCTCCCTCCAGCATTCCTTTCCCTCACAGTACGAATGGATAATTGCAAGGAAGCAGAGACATTGTTTTTTTGTGAAGTCAATTAGATGCCTGAAAACTGTTGAAGAAAATGTTAAGAATGCAGTTCTAATCAAAGGAAACTGTAAGAATGGAATTTATATTAATCTTAATAACAAAGTTAAAGCTTGAATAAAGATCAAGTGAAAAAGATTTACATTTTGATGGAAACAGATTCAGCCACCATGAGGTAATACACCAGTCGTGCAATAATGTAACCCTGCCTCTCTCTCTTTAAAACTGGTATGAAAGTAATCCTTCAAAGTTTTGTAAAAATCACTGTAGAGTATAATCAAAAGAAATTTTGTATGCTTTGATAAATGGACTGTAAGAAGGAAAAGTTTTTATCATCAGTTACATAATTATGACTAGATTCAGCTCCATCATGAATACCAAAACCTGTTGAAACAAGTGGTAAGAATGTACTCTTTAATGATATTGATAAACAAGTAAAGTTATGAACTTGTAAAATGTGATTAATAGAAAAAAAAGAGTTAGATGTGATAATAAACTTTTATATGGACACTTTTCATCCCTTTCAGTTGTCTGTATTATCTATCTATCAATCTATCCATTTGATAAAGTGATAATGTGGAACATATATCTGGTATAATTATTGTTAAAAAATAGAAGTTTTGGTGCATAAAAAAGAGTTAAAAAAAAAGATGTTATTGAAACTTTGGTGAGCACCATGCTCTATCTCTGCCTTTTGGCAAAATGGTAGGAGCAATAGATAGAAGGAGTAGGTAGGAACATTTAGGCAGGAGCATTAGGTACAAACCTTTGGTAGAAGTAGTAGATAAGAACATTAGTTAGGGGCATTAGGTAGAAAGTGTCAGTGGGAACATTAGATTGGAGCCTCTGCAAACTCTGCACTAGTGTTGCTCTTTGCCATTGGCCTTGTTACGAGGACTATTTCCATGGTCATCCCCGTGAGGTACTTCCAGATTGCAATAGGCATCAGAGGTATAGATAGATAAGAAACTGAAAATAATCTCGGCAAACAGTGATACAATATATGCATATTGTTGAGAGTAAAACAGATGGTAGAATAAACCTTAATTGTCCAAGGGAATGGCTGAAAGTGATGATAAATGCATCTCTTTTTTATTTATAGTAACAAAAGTGATTTTGAAGGTAATAAACAGAAAACGTAAGAGTAGAGGGTGTTGTATTCATTATGGATGTCTGCTAACAATAGCCAGCCCCAGAAGGGCAGAAGGCATAGGTAAACGTATTTTAGATTTTATATCTGAATGAGTAGCTCGAAAAGTTTGTTTAGAAATGTTGGGATGTGAAAGTTTGTACTTAAGATAATTTAATGGCCTATTGAGTGGTGGATTTTCAATGTATTTATGTTTGGATCATTGTGAGGTGCCGAAGAGTAGCAATATATATGTTTTAGTGCCATAGTTGTTATAAAGGCAAGGGGATAAAGGTGAGTCTTCAAAGTACAGAGGTATAGGTTTGTTGAGTATTCCTGGGAAATTACATGGGAAGGTATTGATTGAGAGGGTAAAGGCATGTACAGAGCATCAGATTGGGGAAGACCAGTGTGGTTTCAGAATTGGTACAGGATATGTGGATCAGGTGTTTCCTTTGAAGACTGTATGTGAGAAATACTTGGAAAAACAGATGGATTTGTATGGAGCATTTATGGATACTTACTACCTTCATCCATTCCGTTGCCACCCCCTCTCCCCGCGCGCATGAGTCGTTGTGCTAGAAAAAGACAATAAAGGCCACATTCGTTCACATTCAGTCTCTAGCTATCATGTGTAATGCACTGAAACCACAGTTCCCTTTCCACATGTAGGCCCCACAAAACTTTCCATGGTTTGTTCCAGATGCCTCACATGCCCTGGTTCGATCCACTAACAGCACGTCGACCCGGAATATCACATCGTTCCAATTTATTCTATTCCTTGCACGCCTTTCACCCTCCAATATGTTCAGACCCTGATTGCTGAAAATCCTTTTCGTTCCATCCTTCCACCTCCAATTTGGTCTCCCAATTCAACCTTGTTCCCTCTACCTCTGACACATATATCCTCTTTGTCGATCTTTCCTCACTCATTCTCTCTCTTCATGTGACCACACCATTTCAATACACCCTCTTCTTCTCTCTCAACCACACTCTTTTTATTACCACACATTTCTATTACCCTTTCATTACTTACCCGATCAAACCACGTCACACCACATATTGTCCTTAAACATCTCATTTCCAACACATCCACCCTCCTCTGCACAACTCTATTCATAGCCCACACATCGCAACCATATAACATTGTTGATACCACTATTCCTTCAAAAATACCCATTTTTGCTCTCCGAAATAACATTCTCGCCTTCCAGACATTCTTCAACGCTCTCAGAACCTTCGCCTTCTCCCACACCCTGTGACTCACTTCCGCTTCCATGGTTCCATTCGCTGCTAAATCCACTAACAGATATCTAAAACACTTCACTTCCTCCAGTTTTTCTCCATTCAAACTTTAAACTTTAAATGATCATTATGATGGAGAAACTGATGCAGGTGTTTCGCTGGTTTCATTTCTTTTTCAGGTCACAAGGAAGGTGTTGAAACTGACGAAGGTATTTAATGCATTAGGTAGGTGGAGAACTGACATCTTTCATTCGTCACTTAAGTGATGCAACCGAAACGTTTTAATGGTCTCTTAAGCTGAAAATGGCGTATGGTTTACTTGGTCACTAGGAAGGTGATGAAACTGATCCAGGTGTTGCAATGGTCACCTGGAAGATGGTTAAACTGACGCAAGTGTTTCATTGGTCACTCAAAAGGTGCTAAAACCGACGCGTCTCATTGGTCACTAAAAAGGTGCTGAAACCGACGCGTCTCATTGGTCACAGGTGGTGGAATTGACACGTGTATCATTGATCATTTGAAAGGTGGTAAAATTAATGCAGGCATTCCATTGGTGGATAGAAAAGGTGTTGAAATGCAAGTATTTCACTAAGTTGGTGTAATGACAGCGTTTCATTGGTCACTAGGAAGGTACTGAAACATGCATGTGTCTGGTTACTTAGGTGATGAAACATTCGTTTCATTGGTCACTAGGAGGTTGGTGAAATGCGTGTTTCAATTGTCACTAGGTGGTGAAACATACATTTCATTTGTCACGGAAATTGGTGAAACAGACGTATTTCATTGGTCACTAGTAAAGGGGTGAAACTATTGAATTTCATTAGTCATTAAGGTGATGGAACTGTCACGTTACATTGGTTGTTAGGATCGTGGTGAAAGTGACGCGTTTTATCGGTCACTTAGATGAAAATGAACCAAGTCTCATTCGTCACTACAAAAGTGGTGAAATTGACACAGTTGTTTCACTGGTCGCCAGGAAGGTGCTGAAACTGACACAATTTCATTGGTCACTGGGAAGGTGAAACTGACAACAGTGTTTCACTGATCATTTGGAAGGTGGTGAAATTGACGCAGGTGGTTCATTGTCAATCGTGGGGAAACATACACGTTTCATTGGTCACTAAAGAGGTTGTAAAACGCATGTATCATTGGTCACTCTGGTGATGCAACTGACACAAGTGTTTCATTGGTCACTATGGTGTTGAAATGGAATCGTGTTTCATTTGTTAATTGGCCAATTGGAATGTGGTGAAACTTATGTGTTTCATTGTCACTAGGTAGGTGGTGAAACTGTGAAACTAACGCAAGTGTTCCACTGGTCACTTAGAACGTGGTGAAACACTTATTGGTCATCAGGAAGATGGTGAAACTGATGCAGGTATTTCATTGGTCAACGTGATGAAACTAACGCAGGTTTCATTTGTCACTAGGAGGGTGAAACTGCTGTAGGTTTCACTGATCACTTGTAAGTTGGTGAAACTGACATTTCATTCGTTACTAATAAGGTGGGTAATCTTACGCGTGTCATTGGTCACTATGCAGGTGGTGAAACTGACTGGTGTCTTATTGGTCATTTGGAAAGTGGGGAAATAGATGCAGGTTCTTCATTAGGCACTATGGTGGCGAAACTGAAGGAAATTTTCACTGGTCACTAAGAATGTGAAATGCATTACATTGATCACAGGGGTGGCGAAACTGACGTGTTTCACTAGTCACTTGAAACGTGCTGAAACTCACAGTTTCATTGGTCACAATGAAATGAAGGTGGTAAAACTGATGCATGCATTTCATGAGTCACTTGGAAAGTGATGAAACTGATGCAAGTGTTTCACTGGTCACTAAAGTGGTGCAAGTGACATTTGCTACAATTGTCTCTTGGAAGGTGAAACTGGTGCATGATTCATTTAGTCACTAGGAAGGTGGTGAAACTGACTCAGGTGTTTCAGTGGTCACCTGGTGATGAAACTGATACAAGTATTTCATTGGTCACTTCGAAAGTGGTGAAAGTAGATCCGATTTCAATTATCACATGGAAGGTGATAAAAGTGATGCACGTTTCACTGGTCACTTGGAAGGTGATGAAACTGACACTGGTGCTTCTTTGGTCACCAGTGTAAAATTCTGAAACTTGAATATACATACATATACATCTATCTTTCACCAAAAGGACTAATATGGCAAAAATTATTGTAGAAGCATGCAAACCATTTTCAACTGTATACCATAAAGCTCAGACAGTATGTGTGTGTGTGTATGTGTGTATGTGTGTGTGTGTGTGTGTGTGTGTGGGGGGGGGGGGGGGGGCAAAAAAAAAAAATAAATGCCCCCGCCTGAATACCAAAAGCCTCAACCGGAGAGGACAAATGGATGACCTCTTCCCTGTGTGAATAGCCAGGAGCAATAAACTCTCCTTCTGGGAGAAGGTGTTTTGGCAATGTGAATATTCATATGGCTCCTGTCAAACATGAAGACACACATAGTACTAAATCACATCTCTAGGAGATGGTCTTTCGGTAATGTGAACATTAATATGGCTTCTCTCCAGTATGAACAATGGTGCTTCACTAAAGTATCGAGACAATGTCTTTTGGCAATGTGAACACTCGTATGGCTTCTCTCCTGTATGAACAGTCATGTGCTTCACTAAGGTACCCTTCCAAGACAATGTCTTTTGGCAATGTGAACACTCGTATGGCTTCTCTTCTGTATGAACAGTAATGTGCTTCACTAAGGTACCCTTCTGAGAGAATATATTTTGGCAATGTGAACACATGTGGCTTCTCTTCTGTATGAATAGTTATGTGTTGCACTTAGTTAACCTTCCGAGAGAATGTCTTTTGGCAACATGAACACTCATATGGCTTCTCTCCTGTATGAATAGTTAAGTGTTGCACTAAGGTACCCTTCCGAGAGAATGTCCTCTGGCAATGTGAACACTCATATAGCTTCTCTCCTGTATGAACAGTCATGTGTTGCACTACATCACTCTTCAAGGAGAATGTTTTTTGGCACTGTGAACACTCATATGCCTTCTCTCCTGTAAGAACAGTCACAAGCTGCACTACATCACTCTTCCAGGAGAATGTCTTTTGGCACTGTGAACGCTCATATGGCTTCTCTCTGTATGAAGTCATGTGCCACACTAAGGTATCCTTCTGAGAGAATGTATATTGGCACTGTGAACACTTGTGTAGCTTCTCTCCTGTATGAACAGTCATGTGCTTCACTAAGTAAGTCTTCTCAAAGAATGTCTTTTGGCACTGTTAACACTCATATGCCTTCTCATGTAAGGACAGTCATGTGCTTCACTAAGGTACCCTTCTGAGAGAATGTCTCTTGGCAATGTGAGCACTCATATGGCTTCTCTCCTATATAAACAGTCATGTGCCCCACTAAATGACTCTTCTGGAAGAAAGTCTTTTGGCAATGTGATCACTCGTATGGCTTCTCTCCTGTATGATCAGTCATGTGCTTCAATAAGTTATAATTCCGAGAGAATGTCTTTTGGCACTGTGAACACTCATATGGCTTCTCTCCTGTATGAACAGTCTTGTGCTGCATTAAGGCATCCTTCCGGGAGAATGTCTTTTGGCAATATGAACAGTCATATGGCTTCTCCCCTCTATGAACAGTCATGTGCTTCACTAAGGTACCCTTCCGAGAGAATGTCTTTTGGCAATGTGAACACTCATATGGCTTCTCTCCTGTATGAACAATCATGTGCTTCACTAAGTTGCTCTTCTGAGAGAATGTCTTCTGGCACTGTGAACACTCATATGGCTTCTCTCCTGTATGAACAGTCATGTGCTGCACTAAATGACTCTTACGGAAGAAAGTCTTTTGGCAGTGTGAACATTCATATGGCTTTTCTTCTGTATGAACAAACATGTGCTGCACTACATCACTCTTCCGTGAGAAAGTGTTTTGGCAAAGTGAACACTCATATGGCTTCTCTCCTGTATGAACAGTCATGTGCTGCACTAAGGTACCCTTCTGAGAGAATGTCTTTTGGCAATGTGAACACTCATATGGCTTCTCTCCTGTATGAACAGTCATGTGCTGCACTAAGGTACCCTTCCGAGAGAAAGTCTTTTGACAATGTGAACACTCATATGGCTTCTCTCCTGTATGAACAATCATGTGCTTCACTAATTTACTCTTCTGAAAGAATGTCTTTTGGCACTGTGAACACTCGTATGGCTTCTCTCCTGTATGAACAGTCATATGCTTCACTAAATTACTCATCTTGGGAAGGTATTTTGGCAGTATGTACATCTATTGGCTTCTTTTCACCAGTATGAGTTGCCATGTGCCATATAAAATTACTGCTCCCAAAAAAGATCTTTTAACAGAGCAAATATCTAAATTGTTTCTTATTTGCAAAACTTTCATGTCCCTTCTAAGTTTAAACTGTTGGATAAAGATTTTTGGGCTTTGTGAAAATTTGGAACATCTCTCATCCATGCATCTTGATAAAAATTCTTTACAAATGTTGTCGCATAGTGAGCCTTCCACTCATTTGTCATCTGTAATGCAACCTTGTAAAATAACAATACAGAAGAGTATAGTTACTGTCTATGATGACCTCATGTCTAGTGAGTGTACACTACTGGTGAAGCATCACCCAGAGTGGGATTTGCACAAGATAGGTGAGGTGAGAACCAGTCTTAACCTACTACATGTAATACAAGGCCAACTATAGTGAGGTGAACTGCTCACAACCTATGTAGTGAAGCATACAGTGGCCTTTGGTATACACTGTACCTTCCGAAGTGAGGTCAACCACTACACCCTCCAACCAAGCACTACCTGCAAGATATGCCAGAGACCTTGCATGACATTCTGTATTCCTGTTACTAAAAGTCCAGCAGTCCCTCTGGATGCACATCCTAATAACTACTTACATTTCATACTGCAAGTTTGTCACTTACCATGTTTGACAACAACAGACTTTTTCGTGTAAGATTAGTTCCAACACCAGATATGAAACGTTATCTCTACAAAGATGCAATCATCACCTACTACAGACAGGAATACCTATTAACATCTTAGGACTTTATACTAAGCATGATATATCAATCAAAATCATACTAAGAATATTAACAAACAATTAACCTGATTATGGGAATTATTTGTAATCAATCCAAATTTGACTATTGTATTTATAACCTTATCATTGGGGATAGGGGAGAAAGAATACTTCCCATGTATTCCTTGCATGTCGTAGAAGGCGAATAAAAGGGGAAGGAGTGGGGGCCTGGAAATCCTCACCTCGTTTTTAATTTTCCAAAAGAAGGAACAGAGAAGGGAGCCAAGTGAGGATATTTCCTCAAAGGATCAGTCCTCTGTTCTTAACGCTACCTTGCTAACATGGGAAATAGCGTATAGTATGAAAAAAAATATATATAATCTATAAAAGTAATTGTAATAATAATCTACAATGATAACTGTAATAATCATTTACACCTGCTACCTGTAATATAATTTTTGTCTACTAACAAGATGACTTTTGAGGGTATATGTTAGATGTAAATTATGTTTTACTTTCATATGATCATGAAGAGCTTCATTGTAACTACTGTTAACAATCCTTGTCATAAATAAATGTATCCAATAATAATTTTACTAAATATAACAAAAAGTTCAATTGTACTAAACATTAATTATAATTCTTTCATTGTATATAGTATGAACTATGGTCCTTCTTGTTGTACTAACATGAACTATGGTTCTTGTTATCATAATGCAGAAGTACTATGGTCTTAAACATGATTATGGTCCTTCTTACTGTAGTAAACATGAACTATGGTCCTCCTATTATAATAAACATGAACTATGGTCCTTGCTATTATACTGAAGATGTACTATGGTACTAAACATGAACTCTGGTCTTTGTTATTGTACTAAAGATGTACTATGGCCCTTTATGCACTTAAGATAAACTTTGGTTTGTCTTAATCTACTAAACAAGAATTATGGTATATCTCAAAGTACCAAACAAAACTTTCCTTAGGTTTTCTATATTCTTATTGTTCATGTTTCATTATTAAGCTAGCATCATTACAGTGTTGTTCCCCTTATTGTTATCATCCTTGCTATACACTGGAGTTCTTCACATGCTGATGACACCGCTCTAAAAACTTACATATTTGTTTATTGATGCTGCTTCTGTTTTTACTGATGCAGCTTCCATTTTTACTGAAGATATTTCTCTGTTTACTGATGCAGCTTTTATTTTCACTGAAGATGTTTCTATGTTTACTGACACAGCTTCTATTTTTACTGAAGATGTTTCTGTGTTTACTGATGCTGCTTCTATTTTTCCTTAAGATGGTTCTGTGTTTACTGATGCAGCTTATATTTTTACTGAAGATGTTTCTGTGTTTACTGATGCAGCTTTTGTTTTTACCAATACTTCTGTTTTTACTGTCATTTGAGGAAAACTTGGAAGCTTACATCACGTTATTATGCTCAACACAGACAGCTGCCAAAGACATTGAAGACATTACAGAACACACCCTCAGCCAACATGTCAAAATAAAAGCTTTATATCATATGCTTATCATACACCAAGATGAGATCATCAGGATTAATTACTAACACTTTACTGAACCTAAATGTATGAAGTCAAAATCATATAGGGAAGGAATCCTTCACATTATATATTGCTTATCAAACATTGATGATATATAGAGATAAGAACTCTAAAGCCAAATTCTGGCAACATATAACAGAGATGAGGTCCTTAGATTCAAGTGCTTCTGTTGCACCAAACTATGCACTCTAACATTATGAATTATTCATGTTTTGACACCAATTTCCAAATATCAAAACTTTGATATACAAATCATAAATATAATATGTTGTTTACATTTGTGTAACATTAAATAGACCTTTGCATGGTTTCTTCCTACCACTTCACATGCCCTGGTTCAGTCCAATGACAGCAAGTCAACCCATAAATATCTAGTCATTCCAAATCACTCCATCCCACACAAGCCTTTCACCCTATTGCATGGTCAGGCCCCAATCACTCAAAACCTTTCTCACTCCATCCTTCCATCTCTAATTCAGCCTCCTCTTCTCGTTCTCTCCTCCACATGACATACATATCCCATTTCTTAACCTCTTCTCACTCATTCTCTTCATATATCCAAACCATTTCATCAAACCTTCTTAACCTCTCTCAACCACACTCATTATTCCCAACCATCTCTCTCGTATCCTTTTATTCATTACTCGATCAAACCCCCTCGTACTACTCAGCGTCCCAAACAGTTCATATCAAACAAATCCACCCTCCTCTACATCAACCAAATCCTTTGGCCCCTTACCCACCTAATGACTCGCTTCAACTTCCATGGTTCCATTTGCTACCAAGCCCAATCTCACCCACATACACATATATATACATACACGTCCACACACGCACATATACATACCTATACATCTCAACGTATACATATATGTACACACAAAGACATATACATATATACACATATACATAATTCATACTGTCTGCCCTTATTCATTCCGGTCAACACCCCGCCACACATGAAATAACAGCCCCCTCCCCCCGCAGTTGCGCGAGGTAACGCTAGGAAAAGACAACAAAGGCCACATTCGTTCACACTCAGTCTCTAGCTGTCAAGTATAATGCAACGAAACCACAGCTCCTTTTGCACATCCAAGCCCCACAAACCATTCCATGGTTTACCGGAGACACATAACATGCCCTGGTTCAATCCATTGACAGCACGTCGACCTCGGTATACCACATAGTTCCAATTTACTCTATTCCTTGCACGCCTTTCACCCTCCTGCATGCTCAGGCCCCGATCACTAAAAATCTTTTTCACTCCATCTTCCCACATCCAATTTGGTCTCCCACTTCTCCTCGTTCCCTAAACCTCTGACACATATATCATCTTTGTCAATCTTTCCTCACTCATTCTCCCCATGTGACCAAACCATTTCAAAACAGCCCCCTCTGCTCTCTCAACCACACTCCTTTTATTACCACACATCTCTCTTACACTTTCATTACTTACTCGATCAAATCACCTCACACCACATACTCTCCTCAAACATCTCATTTCCAGCACATCCACCCTCCTCTGCACAACTCTATCCATTTTCCCACGCCTCGCAAAAATATAACATTGGTGAAACCACTATTCCTTCAAATATACCCATATTTGCTTTCCGAGATAACGTTCTCGCCTTCCACACATTTTTCAACGCTCCCAGAACTTTTGCCCCCTACCCATCCTATGATTCACTTCCGCTTCCATGGTTTTATCTGCTGCCAAATCCACTCCCAGATATCTAAAACATTCACTTCCTCCAGTTTCTCTCCATTCAAACTTACCTCCCAGTTGACTTGTCCCTCAACCCTAGTGTCCCTAATAACCTTGCTCTTATTCACATTTATTAACAGATTTCTTATTTCATACACTTTACCAAACTCAGTCACCAGCTTCTGCAGTTTCTCACACGAATCAACTACCAGCGCTGTCTCATCAGCAAACAACAATTGTCTCTCTTCCCAAGCTCTCTCATCTAGAACAGACCGCATACTTGCCCCTCTTTCCAAAACTCTTGCATTTACCTTCCGAACAACCCCATCCATAAACAAATTAAATAACCATGGAGACGTCACGCACCCTTGCCACAAACCCACATTCACTGAGAACCAATCACTTTCCTCTTTTCCTACTCGTGCGCATGCCTTACATACTCAATGAAATCTTTTCACTACTAACAACTTGCCAGCCACACCATATATTCATAATACCTTCCATAGAGAATCTCGATCAACTCTATCATATACGTTGTCCAGATCCATAAATGCTACATACAAATCCATTTGCTTTTCTAAGTATTTCTTACATATATACTTCAAAGCAAACACCTGATACACACACATCATCTTTCACTTCTGAAACAACACTGCTCTTCCCAAATCTGATGCTCTGTACATGCCTTCACGCTCTCAATCAATACCATCCCATATAATTTCCCAGGAATACTCAACAAACTTATACCTTTGTAATTTAAGCACTCACTTTTATCAAATTTCCCTTTGTACAATGGCACTATGCAAGCATTCCGCCAATCATAAGGCATCTTACCATGAGCCATGCATACATCAAATAAGCTTACCAACTAGTCAACAATACAGTC
The DNA here is from genome assembly GCA_032361705.1 of Panulirus versicolor. Taxonomy (NCBI): domain Eukaryota; kingdom Metazoa; phylum Arthropoda; class Malacostraca; order Decapoda; family Palinuridae; genus Panulirus; species Panulirus versicolor. The sequence continues at coordinate 287 of JAUUDZ010162569.1, read as the reverse complement.
ACCCCCTTTTTTAATAAATTCCTCTGCAATACCATCCAAAACCGCTGACTTGCTGGCTTTCATCTTCCGCAAAGCTTTTACTACTACTTCTCTGTTTACCAAATCACTCTTCCAAACCCTCTCACTTAACACACCACCTCGACCAAAACACCTTATACCTGACACACTATCATCAAACATATTCAACAAACCTTCAAACTACTCAATTCATCTCCTTCTCACATCACCACTACCTGTTATCACCTCCCCAATAGCCCCCTTCACTGAGGTTCCCATTTGTTATTTTG
>JAUUDZ010162458.1:0-18447 GCA_032361705.1 Panulirus versicolor | reverse complement strand
TACTTGTTCACTGTTTCCCGCATTAGCGAGGTAGTGCCTAGAACAGACGAAGAAAAGGCCTCATTCGCTCACATCCATCCTCTGTCATGTGTAACGCACCGAGACCACAGCTCCATATCTACAACCAGGATCCAGGGGCCTTTCCAAGGTTTCCCAAGGCTGCTTTCTTATGCCCTGTTTCAGTCCAGTGATGACACTTCGACCCCTGTATACCAAACCGCTCTAGTTCACTCCATCAGGCGCACGCCCTTCACCCTCCTACTCGTTTAGGCTCCAACCATCATTCTCAAATTTGGTCTCTCCGTTCTCGTTGTCTTTATTACACCTTTTCAACCTCTCCTCACTCATTCTCTCAATATTTCCAAATCACTTCAGCACACTGTCTTTAGCTCTCTCAACCATAGGGCGTAAGCACAGGACGTTGGAGGGGTAAGATTTCAGTATGTCCAGTACGGAAGGAGCATCTGGGGCATGAGGGAGAGGGGATGAGCGGGTCTTGTGACCTCTTATAACTACACCCCTCTCTTGCTCTTTTCTTACTCACTGGATCAAACCACCTCATATTGCATACTGCCATCAAACCACACAGGTTCATTTACATCCCATCTGTCGCATGAGACTATTATACCTTCAAACATACCCATTACCAACCTCCCAGATAACGACCTTTCATTCCACACTTTCTTTGTGTATTCTTAGATATAGGTAAACAATGATATATGTTCATTTCATTTTCATACTTGATCACCTTTTCCCACGTTAGCGAAATAATGAAATGAGAAAAATCGTTTCATGAGTCAATACATTATGACAAAAATATTGACAAAAGAATGTTAGAACATGTACACATATATAAAAGTGAGTTGCTAGAATTCACATTCGACACGTAATGTTACAAATAAAACATTAAACATATACCACAGACATCCATCCTGTGTCTGGGGAGAACCTCTGCTGAGCTTGGCGAGTGTTGCAGATGTGGATGGAGATCATAGTGAGACAGGAAATGGCGGTGGCCAGTGTTAGCCAGGACTGCCTTTTCCAAATTCAGAAATGACGTGTTCTTAGGTTGAGCTCCTTTAAGTCCAGGTTTTGTACAGCATTCAGGTATTTAGTGAAACTGTCTTTAAGTTAACCTTACATGCATGTATCTGTATATTCTTTATCATACTTTATGCTGATCCTGTATGAACCATAGCTAGAGTACATGAGCTGTATATATACGAAGGTCAATATTTCTTTAATTATGTTCGGAAAAAAGAAAATGCTGGAGCCATGAACATGTAAAGAAGCATACATGAAGTTTTAGGAAAACACATTTCTTGAGAGCGTTCAGCTGTTATGCTTTAATATCCATGATAGGTAGATGGCTGTAACTGAGCGGTATGGACCTGCCTAAGACAGTGTACGTTCTGCTTGAAGGAAGGTTGCTGTCCTGTCTCTTCTGCTTTTCCAAATGGGAAAAAACACCTTTGTATACACTTGATGCCACAGCTTGTATTGCAAGTCCGTGTTTGCAGCCGCCGTATCACGCTTCCTCAAACCTGCACCTAAATCACATTAGTGTGGCCATTTGCCCGAGTGAGGGAGGAGAGTATTGGGGTCTGAGAGAGATAACGTCAGGTATGTTGTTGCTATTGTGCGCTGCGCGGAGCCGCATACGTAGAGCTTGCTTATGCTGGCCAGGGCAGGGGGCACAACCGGCTCTCTCTTGTTCCCCGAATACAGAGGTTATTAAGGTTATCCCAATTACCCAAGTTGCACGACTCCTTATACGAGGCCATTGCTACAGAGTTACCATTTCAGCACTCTGCGAGTATTGAAGATGAGGCATATCTTAGGCTACCTTTTTTGACTACATTATGATTTACAGAGTATGATGAGAGCTGCAATGTGTTTGTTATGCCTCTGGATGAGACTATAGATGGTTCTTTTTGCGTCCGTTATGGCTGGCTATGTTCTTTGGTATGTATTCAAATATATGCTGTCTTATTAATTCGCCCTTTACCAATGCACCAGCTGTTTGTACACCGTTTACCAGTATGTTTTTAGCCAATAAACTGTGCACCAATGGGCCGTAAACCACTGCACCATTTACCACTGTCCAGTTTACCAATGCACCATTTACTAATTCACCGCTTATGATAGCATCTTTTACCATAGATTCATTTACCAGTGACTGACTTCCAATTACACTTTCTACCGTTGCAACACTCATCTTTGCACCCTTCACTTCAGCATTATCTAGCCTCCACGTCAAAGAGAGAGGAAGTAGATTTACGTCATTATTAGCACCACATACAAAAAGCTACTCTCTCAACTGCCGCCTGTTTTTTTTTAAGATGTAAGGGTAGGTAGAGATGTTGTGGGATGACAGGTGTGAAGGAGCAGGGTTGGCGTGCGAGGAAGGATAGGCGCTTTGGTAGCAAGTGAGATGAGTCAGTATAGGCTTGGAAGGGTAGTAAAACCATAGCAAAAATGGCAAAGCTGCAGGAGGATTGTATAGGCGCAGATTCTCGTGGCTGGACGGTATACATTTTTTTATCACATTTTTTGGGGAGGGTGATGGAGGGGTACCAATAGCGTGGAGGTAGATAAAGACGTGATAGGACGACTGGAACACGGAAATGTGTCTAAGGCTAAGGTTAGACATGAAAGGAAGATGGGATGCGGTGGAGTGGCGTTTTGGGCGTGGAGGTAGCAACATAAGAGTGGAAGGAGAGCTCAGGGGTGTGTATAGGGAAGGCAGAGCATTAAAGGAGCAGCAGGGATCGGCTTAGACGCAGAGGGCCAGCACAGGAATTAATGGGTTGAGAGAGAGAGAGAGAGAGAGAGAGAGAGAGAGAGAGAGAGAGAGAATATGCTTCAGTTATCCATCGAAGTTCACAGTGTACCATGTGTATCTTAGTTTAGTGCTTCTGAAAAACAGATATAACACTGATACATACACACCTCAAGTCAGCCGATGGTGTATAGATATGGCACTTAAAACGCTCTTCCAGATAATCACCAACGTACATAGGATATATTCACACCATACACCTGTACAAATCTTAGTCTTCTCTTCCATTTCAAACAACACTTTCCCCTGTCCCACCTCTTCTTCCTCTCCTCTAACCATTTTGTTAAAAAGAAAAGAGTGGGCGACAATAGGAAGAGTGAAGGATCTACAGGTCTTAGACATACGACAAAGAACTGGAAGAGTAGCATAAGAGTGGAGAGATAATACAGCCATAGAAACGCAGTATAGAGGTACAAGGGTATGGAAGGAGGACACAGCTGTCAAGAGGTAAGACGGGCATGGAGCAAAGTATCTGCTTGAGGGTTGAAATACGGATGAAGGAGCGGCATAATTACTGAGGGCCTATACAAATGTAGGAGGGACACGATGGGCATGGAAATCTGGCAGGGGAATAGTGAACTGCCTAACGATGGAGAGGAGACATGGGCGGGAAGTGTTGTATAGTCAAAGACGTATGACAAATTCATAGAGTGGTGGCATAGCCATGGACAGGTGGCATAGGTATAAGGAGGATGTACAGCCATGGAGGGAAGCGCAGGTGCAGAGGGCCGAACTGGCCAGGTCTCACCAAGGTGTTGCCCTTTGAAGTCTCCTGCAGTACCGGTGCCTTGCCTAGGGAGGCGATTGTTCTTACCGATGACTCGGATCGTCCAGATATCATTCTCATGAACATTTCTTAAACAATTTTTAATCGTCTTAATGTATAATTGACTGCTGTATTGTTATACCATTATAGAGACTTCGGTTTGTTTTGATTTTAGTTCTTATCACACAATAGTAAAAGTTCAGAAGAACGTTTCATCGTCTTCTATCAGTATGTCTTGTTATATTATCCCCTTAATCATTACGTAACAAATATCTGTTTTCTAAATTATTTCCTCCCAGGGTTACTTCAAACACCATATTCATTCTAGTATTCCTAATTATGCATTTAGACTTCTTTTGGTTGTCCCCCTTTCTGACCTGCCCTAGTGTCAGTTTAAACACAAAGCCACAAGTTTACGTACGTTAACCACGCTGAGTGATCACCTCGGCAACCATGCGCTGTGATTCACTCCTGCGCTGGCAGCGGTCGCGAATCTTCTGGAGCAAAGAGTGTCTGGTTCATATACGTAATACTCATCAACAGGAGTTCATTGACTTTGGGCGGATATCCCTTCTACACTGTCCAACACCTCATCAGCAAAGTGCCTTAATGAGCAAAAAATCTGACGTGGGAAGCAATAGAAATTACTTTCTCTTTTGTAATCTTCTTTTCTTGTCAGTCACTTCCACCACTGTAATGGTTAGTGACTCTTTGATCAGGTGCCTGACGAACTCTGGGCCGTAGCTTAAGTGCTAATCAGTATGCAAATGAATGCCGCTCTCTCTGTCATCTAGGCCAGCGCTTAGCTGCCCATACGTAGCCATCAGAAATTTCTTTAACACTTCATAATCCTGGGCAGTGTTGCCTTTCACAGGTGCTGAGTAGGTTTTCGGGCAGAGAGGATTATACATTACTCAACCTAAACACAAGAGTACACGTAACAAAGAGGAAATATTTGCAGTGTATTTGGCAACGATTAAAACAGGGCTCCGACCCGTCTACTGAGTATTCCAGTATCAGACGCCAACTATGGTTAAACTATTTACCAAATGGCAAGAAAGTCTTTTAACCAAGCAATGAGGAAAGCAATAGTGATTCACGTGGTAGGCCATTTACTGCCTAGAATTCAGCAAGGATTAAGCAGTATCCTATAGATAATCTTTAAGTTGTTGGTTGCAGGAGTGTATCACCATAGACCCTGGCCTGTCTTAGAGAAAGGATGAGGCCTTGTGTCTTTCTTTTGTCGAAGTCAAGCTCTAGGTGAATACTGAAAAAACGAGCCATTAACTTTGTATTGGTCAACATCTTATACTATATGATTAGTGCTTTTTGTAGATATTTTAGTTTTCTAAAACCACCTTCCCCCATCTACCTCACTTGTGTCGGAGCTATGACGTCTTCCACTTTGAAAATAATTTTGGACATGTACGTCAGTTTTCTCACGAATCTGTACAATATCCTTTACAAGATTTATTGTTGAATCCTTTAGCTCGATTAGCTCTACTTTGACAGCTGACTCCTGTAGATTTTACGGAAATTTTTTGGATTCTTTCCTACTTTGTCCACCACTGTTCTTTTCAATCTCATTTGTTCCTCCTTTCCTCTACTTTTCTCGTTCCTTGCTGTCTTCCACCTTGCAAATGCTGGCTGGCTGGAACGCTAAATGAGCATCAGCACTGAACATCTCGAAGCTCTTTTACTTTTTGACATTCATAAAACCATCATATCCTTCTTAACATTCCTCCTGTATTTAAAACCCGAGGCGCTTCTGTTCCTACTCCTTCCTTGTAAATTGCACAGAAACTCTCACCACGAAGCCCTGCTTCCTAGCTATTGAAGTCCATTTCCCAATCTAAAACTATTGAGGCTTGTGTAGTGTCCGCTAATGCATCTCGCCTCTGCTATTTCAACACCCTCATTTACCACATACTGAAACTTGGGCAATACACGATCGCATTGTCTCATTGGTGTACCGTATATAACATTCTCAATATCCATAATGATATTTGTGAGGTAAGATCTAGCAGTGATGATTTCATCAATCGCTCTCATCTCTTTGTGTTCCCTGACATGTTGTTGTAGGAAATTTTCCAGTATATTCTCCAAAAACCTGTGTCTCCATGATTTCTTGTCACCATGAGAATCCAAATTTTCCCAGTCTATATCTTTTTAATTGCAATCCCCCAGAATCAGTACTTTATTGTCTCTAAGAAATGCGTGTGTTGTGCTCCTTGTACCATCGTAATTGATTCTTCATTAGTATCATTATCTATTTGTTCGTGATCGTTACAATTCTTCGGAGGATTACATAACATTAACACCATTAAGTAGAGGATGTCAACAGTCTATTGCCAAACTGCCTTGTAAGCTGCCGGCGTTGGCCGAAGAGGCTGGACAGGTTCAGTGAGATGAAGACTCTTTGGTAGCCATGTGGTGTATTACAGAGGAGGCGAGGATTATTCTGCAAGCCCTTTTTCTGCAGTATTTCTCGCTAGTCTTTCCAAGTAGCTGTTAGTGAGGAGAACTAGGCTGGGAAGGCATAGGTGTACTTAGTTAGAATGAAGATGATATAGACATTGCTCAGGTCATTTGGTGAGACGCCTACTGATCTCAGCCAGAGGAGTATGTACAGACGGTTTGAGGAAGATTTGATGATAGGGCTGACATGAACCTCCCAGGTTAAACCGTCTTAAATAGTGACACCAAAAAATTTGAAGTCTCTCAATATCCGGAGGATGTCAAAGGGCAGGTTGTTGTTTGCACCCAGGTTGATATACGTCATCTACGTCGTTGGCCGTAGTCCACTCCTGAAGATTCTTGATGAAGTGCCAAAGGTGGAGTCCATCTTCGTGTCCTGAGGTCCAACACATTTTAGTATCGGTGATATCTATGTGGCTCCCCAAAAGAGAACGGTTTGGTGTCCATCAGCTACGAGACGACACACTGTCGCAGTCCCAGGTCGGCGGCTTTTTTATTTATGATGATGTTATGGTTTACCAAGTCGAACGCCATAGTGAAGTCTGAGAAAGTGAGTGCTACCGGAGCTCTTGCGCTTCTCCAAGGTACCGTAAATGAAGTTTAGGTGGCTGATAAGGCAGAGAGTGTTGGAGGATGACTTCAGGTTTCCAAACTGCTCAGGGGTACTGAATCAGCATTGTCAGCATAGACACAGGCTCAGTGTGTGTGTGTGTGTGTGTACTCCACAAATGTGTCTTACACATAAGTGGGTGTGTATATTGTTTTTAGGGACTAGTTCTGCATGTGCATGTGTCTGACGAAAGTTGATCTGTGTCGATGCATTTAGGTGTAAGAGTGAGGAGTGTCACATACAACAGAACCACTGAAGACACACTGACAAGTGCACTTAGCATTCCAAGACTAAACAGAATCCCCGAAGCACCAAACATTCCCAACTTTATGATTAGGATCCAGTTTCTAAATATCCTAACAGGCTGTGTGACTACATGTGACCATTCTACTGACCATCCACGATGAGTCATGAATATGTCGTTATAAGGTTTAGGGTAGCTGGAGAAGGAGACTTCTTAAACGTACAAGATAACGAGAGATGCGTCTTTAATAAATTTTGGTAGCATGAATCAATCCCTCCTCCTCCCACTAATTGAGTCAATTAAGGCAAAACTTCCCTTAGGGGAAAGCATTCGTAGGTCGGGAGACCCAGGTGAGTTTGAGCCAAGATATGTAGGTATGAAGAGTAATTTCTTTTGTTTTCAATGTCTTGTATTCGTAAAAGTACTTGTAGAGTAACCCTCGAACTGATGATCGTACAATATACCACTATTCACTAAAACAAACTCGTGTAATCAACCTAGATACAAGTGAAGATTCGGTGAAACAAGTACACTGTTGTGATCAGATGTAACCTCTGGAATGTACCCATGAATGCGACTGGGGTGGAGTCCTTTACAGTCATTGTTATTCCCCTTCGCATTCATATACCTTTAACATGGCAGTTAGCCATTCCTGGCCGCGATGCACCTGTGGTGACATGACCTGCGACCCTTCCTGTTTAGTCTACGACCGTCCCTTCACCGCGGCGGCAGATTCCCCGACCACATGTTTATCGACGAACACCTTCATAAACTCGGCACCCCTCCCTACACGGCAATGTAAATTACCCTACCGCCTACCTACCTAGCAGTGCACAGGAGCGAACTTCATCTCGGCCGAGAAATGTACAAGACCACGCGTCTTCTCTGCCGGAAAGCGTCTGAGCTACACCTTCTCCTTACCTGGAAGTATACAGGGATGTGCCCGTTGCCTGCCTGAGAATATAAAAGCTCATGTCCCTTCCATGCTTGGGAGAATAATAAGACACACCCAATCTCTTCTGCCTGGCAATGTACGGAGCCATATCTCCTCCCTTCTTGCTCAGGTATGAAAAGGACCTTCTTTTCTCCCTTCCTTCAGTGTAAAAGTAGTGAACTAGAGTAGTTTGAAAAGAGCTCATTAGACATAGCTCTTTGGTATCAGATAATGTATGTGAATACAGGTCGTCCCTTTTACTTTCTGACAGCGTATAGGACTACGAACTCTATTGTCTGACTGTGTATAGGGCTGGGTCCTATTCCTGCTTGAGTGTATACAGTTCACACCCCTTTCTCGCTCGACAGGACTGCTTATCCTCTCTACCTGACAGAGAGGATGATAACCACTCCCTGCCTAGCATGAATCCCCTCTCCGCCCGACAGTATATATGGCTAAGCCCTTCCCCTGCCTGACTGTTTCAAGCCAAGTTCTTATCCTGCTGGACACTGTAAATGACTACGTCCCTCCTCAGCCTAAGTATCCAGGGTTATTACTTTTCCCTGTGACGTCTTCAGCAGCCCACGTTCACATCATATGGCTTACCAAGATTATGAGGAATATCGAGTATGTCGGGTTAGAGTGGCGCTCTGGAAGGGTGGGCTGGACCGGTGGTAAAGTGGGCTGACCTTGTGGTGGGGTGAGTTCGTCCTGTGGTGAGGTGGGTTGGTGCTGTAGTGGGATGGTTTGAGGGTGTTGTAGGTTCGGCTGGGGTAGTGGTGGGAATAGGTTGACTCTTTGCTATGATAGACTGGGGCTGCAGTGGGGTGGAATGGGGTTGTGCTGGGATGGACTGATGCTGTGGTGAGGTGAACTTGTACTGTGGTGGGGTGAACTGGATCTGTGGCGGAGGAGGATTGAAGCTGTGGTTGGGGTTGGACTGACGCTGTGGTGAGATGGGCTATCGCTGTGGTGAGGTAAGCTGACGTTGTGATGAAATAGGTTGTCCAGGGTTCGAACATGGTTATGAGGGAGAGGAGGAGAAATAGGAAGAAATAGTTGATGTCGCTGTAAGGAAACAAGATACTTGCAGCTGCTAAGCACCAGCCAGACACATGTATCAGTGGCAGTTCTCTCCTCTCCCAGGATTAGACAAGATAATGAGGGGCTTCATTGTAATCAAAGAACACTGAGGAAACCTAGTTTTTTTTTCGAGAGACGAAATTGCATTCGTGGACTTTAATGAGTTGTAACAATGGCGATTCAGTTGATCATTCGACGCTCATCCTTTCCACTGTCTGTAATTTATCAACAGATTTGAAGCTGAAAAGATGAGGGTGAAAATTCACAGGTGCGTTCTGGCTAAGCTAATGTGAGGGAGTTTTTCTTTCGATGACATATATATAACGTGTCCTTCTGATTTAGAGAAAGAAATTATTAGATTTTCTCTTTTTATATATCGTATTTCTAGGTATCAAATTATCGGAAAGATAAATCATTTTTATATGGAACTAATCACACGGACAGCGGATGTTATTCATTTTTTTTGTGTGAGTTTTATGTCCACTCCCAGCATATCTTTGAAGCTATTCTGCCTAAGGACCTTAGAGCATAAAAAGGGAATATGATTATACTATTTAAGCTTTATCAGAACACGACCTAAGAAAAGGGAGTGCAGCCCAGGTAAAACACTAGATTTACATAGAACACTTTCGGAATCTTGACACAATATCCCTCTTAATTCAACATCATTTTCATACATTACAAAGAACCTTTTTTTTTTTTTTCAGGAAATTAACTTTGTCACGCATTATACATGATGATGCATAAATTTATTATTTCCATTATTCTAACCATATGAATTGATATTTTACCACAAGTTAAGCGCCAACTAGTACACTGGTACCTTCCATCTAATGCAGGTGAAAACCACAAACAATCTTCGCAGTCCTTCCGAGCACCACACACCCTATATCCTCTTCGTCTTCGATTTCTTTCCTTCCTCTACCCTTCTCTTCCCTTCCTCACCACTCTCCTCTCTGCCCCATCGCTACGCTCCTCAATAGCCGCAGAAACCTCCCGACGCAGTCTAGCGTTGATTTAAAAGTCATCAGGAGTTCAGTATCTTTCTCCAAGCCTCGTCCTTTCTTTGGTGGAGGCTAAGAGGTAACGTAACCTAGTTGTCATGCAAAGGCCCTGTTAGCCTGCCATTACGTAAGGTTTCCCAAATCTAGGTGGCTTAGCCATCACAGAGGAGAGGGAAACGAGGGAGGAACTCAGCGGGCTTTGAGGATGACCCACAGAAGTAGAGGTGAGGGCCAAGGAGGCACAATAGAGAGGAGGAACATGGGGTTTAGGCAGAATTTCACGCAGTAAGTTGAGGTGGGTGGGTGACGTCATGTTTTACAAGATTACAAAAGATTACAAAAGCGAATCAATTTGATAACTACAGCATCACTTCCACCCACAATGCTGATTCTTACGGAACGAAAGAGAAGCCTAGATCTTCAGGGTGTTGTCTCAGATCGTGAAGTTCCTTAGGTTAATCATGTAGTCATCATGTCCGTCTTGCAAGAGTTGAAGTTTTCACCACTTGAAAAGCTTGAATCAATTCCCGGTTTATTTGTCATGATTTTTTTCTATTTATCAATCAACTTATTATCAACATTTTCAATCTTCAAAGCTTCAGTTTTGGATATAGTTCTGCCCATGTCATGTCGACTTTTAATATGAAAGAGGAAAGAGTGACTATTGGTATATATCTTGTTACCCTGGCAAACAAATTATCTACAATTAAAAAGAAAAAAAAGAAAAAGATTGTCAGATAATGAAGGAACCCGATAGGATGCGAATGCTATACACGGCGCCAGAAGCACGCAGGATCTGAGACTACTAAAATAGCTTGTCAGAATATTAGTAACTATTTGTGTACCACTTGAAGGATGATCGTGACTCCTTTGTCATCACCCAATAAAATCGTTGCTGTTGTCGGCACTTAACTGGACATGTAGCCTCTTGTTATATGGGTATCAGTCTTGTGCTGAAGGCGACTATGGTGAATGGTAGTCTAAACGGTGTCAAAGGTACGCCCACAAGTGGCTCATAGTGTACAAACTGATTAAGCTTAGTCGAGTAGAACGCTTAAGGTCGTTTCATATCTTGAGTACACGGATGAATAACACAGTCGTGTAATTCACAGAAATGATTAAGCCGTTGGTGGCCACAGGCCGGAGATGAGAGAGAGCGAACTGAGGCGTGAAGAAATATCCTCGTCATGAGAGATCTGAGGGTCATGCATAGAGGGGTCTCATGTGGAGCTCCCAGCTTTCACTCTGCTTAGTACAAAATCATAGACACGATGAGTTGCAATTACTTGCTATAATCAGAGTAAAAGACAAGATTTCTTTTCTTCCTGTTTATCACTATATTGCGCTTAAGGAATAAGGTTCCTACAGACGCCAACAGAAAATTAAGCACCACCATTTAACTACGTCAAATTCACTTCCAGATTCAGGACCCGGCTAGCCCATTACTCCACCACAACACGTCCCACTCATCAGCTTCATATTAGGTTCCCCAAGAATCAACCATCCATGATGGACAGCTAATCAGCCGACCCCCCGACAGGCGCGACATCTGTTGGGGCCATGTATGGGTGTCGGTCAACAGGTAAAAGTTACAATGGTTTAGTAGATCCAGGCATTTACGACGAACGTGGGTGGGGTAACGCTATAGCTACACTCCACCACACTCCTCCTCCGCCAGTACCTGCTGTTTGTGGAAATATTTCAGGATATTAGGTATTATTGGGATATACCATGCAAGTCTGTACTTAATTTTTGTAGTTTGTGTGAGATGAGTTTGCTTGAAAAGTCATTCTTTGTATTCTATAACGAGAATCCATCACTTGTACACCTGAGGTGAAAGAAAGTTTGGTGAAATTTTAATAGTTATCAACACTGTACGTGATATGCACTTGGTTTTGAATGAAACTTTTAGGGAATAGAGTTGGTTTTCAGAAACGTTAGGAGTTACTGAAGCTTAGGTAAGAGAATTAGGTAAAGATATGACTTTATTTGTAATAGCAGTAGATTACAATATATTTTGTTTCTGAACGAGAACATTGCTCGAAGTAGGTTTTATTTTATTATGTATATAATGATTTTTGAACAAACTCTGTTGTACACACAACTTGAGTAACAGTATTCTCTGAAAACGGCAGAAATCAAGGTATGTTCTAGTTTTTATTTCAGTTTCAGTAGTTAGGCTGACTCGTTTCATAGGTGCATTACTGGGAATGATCGAGATTTCGAGAGCAAAAATGTCTTCCCCTTCCCTCTCTTGAATATCTGCAGTTTCAAACTGAATAGACAAATTGATGGGCTACCTTAAGTCTTAGATGAACTTTGGCATCGATAAGTACAAAATTCTATGTATCTAGGAAAAACGAAAAGGTAATCTACAGTATCTGTTCCGTTGAACTGAAGAAAGTTAATGAGGGAAAAGTCTTGGATTTGATAATCTCTGGTGACCTAGAGTCTAGTATACGGTGAACAGAAGTAGTTAAAAGAGCAAACAAGATTCTTGGATTCATAAGGAAGGTTTCTTTATTTGAGTCTTAAAAAAATCATCCTTGCTATTTACTGTAAATTAATGCATCTCCCTTTTCATTATTGGTGTTCAGTTTTGGCTACACAATTTGAAAAGATCACAGACAGAATGGTGAGAGCACAGCGTCCAGCTACCAAGATGATTTCCGGTCTGAGAAAGAAATCCTTTCAAAACCGAATTCATTTAAATCTATATATCTTAGGAAAGAGAGGGTTAAGACATATGTAATGCAGGTATTCAAAATTATCAAATACTTTGATAATCTTGATTTAGGTTACTTAAAACTTTATTTGTCTAACTTGGATTCGTGTGCCAACGTTTTACTTCGACTGAGGCAAAGTACTTTTTCTTCAACAGCATTGTTAACTTGAGGAATGATTTACCACATCGAGTAATTGAAAGCAGTGCTATAGATATGTTTAAGAATGAACGTGGTACATGTTCCGCTTCAAGTCCTCAACTAACATTATTTGCGCCTTCTTAGTCACATGAATAGTTTGCTGCTTATTCTCTCTGAATTATCTCTATGCCTTTTTACTTATACGACTCACATCTAAGAGTTTCTGATTTCTTCCATCTTCACAAACAGCCTCGAAGGTACTCTGTGGTTTGTTGCTGTTTGAATTCATTCGTTTACCTTTGTAAATAACTAAATAGATATGGAAATATAACGGTTGATTTAACCTACGCAGCCAATCTGCTGAAAAAAGAAATGAGATATTACTGATATTACAGAATTGAGAGGTCATGATAGTTTCGAAGTGATCAGACAAGAGCTTAAGATTAGGATAAGATAGATACTTCCACACTTTAGATAAGCATATGAGTAAGGTGCATCCAGATAGACAAGGGTGGCAGATATGCAAGGATGTTTACAGAGTAAATCGTTTGTCTCGTACATCATGCACCTGGCTGAACATTAAAAGATGAATGGTTACGATAATACGATAGTTGATATATCACATGCCTTAATTAACAGAGAACTGAGCTGTTCACTTGCTTAGCTGTACATTTGTTCATGGATTGCTTATGACGTTTACTGTAGTAGGTATAGAAATGTTCTTTCATCCGTGTGTAAGAGCTCTGGTTAGAACAAGGTTGTGGTGACTAACGAAGGTCTGTGGTGAAGGGGTGTCTGGTGAGGAGGTCTCTGTGACGGGGGGTGTCACCACTTCATTGCTAAACTACCGCGAGAACTGCTGTCACTGGTCGAAGAGGCTGGACAGTTTCAGCGATGTAGCTACGTGGTGTGATAAAGGCCCAGATGATTCTGCAAGCCCTTTTCTGCATTCGTTTTTAGCTGGTATCTCTGATCCAGGTAGTGAGGGGGACCAGGTTAGGAAGGCGAAGTTGAGCTAAGAGAAGATGGTATACACATTCTTTGGCTCAGTTGATGATACACATCGTGATTTCAGCCGGAAGAGAAGGTACAGACGGAATGAAGATTTTATGATAATGCTGACATGGATCCTCCACTTGAAACCATTGTTTATAATGACACCAAGAATCTTGAAGTCTGTGACTACCCGGAGGATGTCGGGGTCTGGTGTGATGTCCTCGCCCTGTTGATGTGCATCACCACAGTCTTGGTGCCGTTGATGGCCGTAGACCATTCCTGAAGGTTGTTGATGAAGTGCTGAAGGTCACTGAAGTCAGGAGAGTTGTTGTTGAAAATGATTTCTAGAGGTGGAGTCCTCCACGTACTTTCAGTAGTGGTACAGCTGTGCCCTTCAGGGCGTTAGTGATAAGTATGAGAAACAAGATTGCCTCATCTTGGTGTCCTGTAGTACACCGCACCGCATGTTAGGTTCGGAGTAGTGATGATGTGGATCCCCTAAAGTGGACGGCTTAAAGTCGCCCGGTCAGGAAATTCGCAAGCACGAGACAATCCCGTAGTCCCAGGTAGACAGTTTTCTTAATAATGAACTTATAGCTTACCAAGTCGATAGTCTTCGTGAAATCTACGATTGTGGGAGAGACTGAAGTCTTCCTCTTCACGTTTCAGTAAGTGAAGTTTAAAAGGTTAACAAAGCAGTGAGTGGTTGAGGACAACTTCATGCTTTTAGACTGTTGAGGTTCTACTGAATTAGCAATGTCAACATAGGCCCTGTCAAAGGGTTCTTAAGATATTGCAAGACTCTGGGTTGGTGGATTTAGATAGTGGCGTGAGATATACTGTCTTCCAAGATGTGGGGCATTTCGATTGTTTCAATAAAGCATTGATTATGGCTGTTAGCTAATTGACGGGAGAATTCCATGTATACTTTCATTGGAAGATCTATAGTGTGGTTGAGCGTTTGGTGCGTCGGGTTGGTAAGTATGCTGGGAGGGAGTTGATGTAGAGTTGTGATGATTGTTGGTAGACATTAGCAAGGTGGTTGTTGACCGAGTGTGTGGCCTCCGTATTGCTTAGTACTCTACACAAGGGAAGGCAGAGAGCCTTCGCTTGTCACGGACAGTTACATCTTTCACTCTATCATACCAATGATTGATGTTGGCCTGTTTTAGATGCTGCATTTTGCTTGAGTATCGGCCTTATTCGCGGGATGCACTTCGCGTTACTCTTTGTTGCGAAGTTTCTGGTTGAGATCGTTGTTACTACAGCTGACTGCTCGATATCGCTGTTGCATTACCCACTTGTTGAGGTGGGTGATCCCGGGAGCGTCGGCCGGGTGTAGTGTTACTGTCATCTGGAGATAGAAGTGGTGGTAGGCCTGGCTGCAGGGGTAGTGATTCCCGCATGATTCCAACATCATCTTCACTGGTCACCTCAGTCCAGTGATGAAGTGTTACCCACCAGACGAAGTTTCTCTCCGCTGAGTCACCAAGTGGTCGATAGGTTTTGTGTCTGCCCGTATGTGTTGGGGTGGACGGGGGACCACAACACTGATAAATGAGTACTGTGGCCGAGAAGGTGGGGGAGGGGTAGAGGCTCAGGTGCCTGGCAGTGGATTGTATGGATGTATGTACGTACATTATGTATGTATGTATGAATTATACATGCTTGTATGTAGGCATGAATATGTGTTCCTGTGTATTTGTATGGTAATATACGTGTACCTTGTTCTCTCTCTCTCTCTCTCTCTCTCCTCTCTCTCCTCTCTCTCTCTCTCTCTCTCTCTCTCTCTCTCTCGTCCATTTAAGCACACCTACTTGTTACGCGCATAAAAGTTTTTGTTTATAGTGCCACTGCACGTATGCATATGCTGACATGTGTGTTTATGACCTTAGTGCTGGAAAAACAACGAAGTATATTTCATGTAATTCCTGTGGTTTCTGTTCATCTTTCGTTTAAAAGCTATACCTTATCCTTTGTAATACGTGTTGACCCAATCATCGCAGGAACTAAACACTACAATGGATATCTTATTGTCATCAGCTGTACATAGTAGCCCTTCATCACGTGCAGTAGAGAAAGGCCTCAGCTTCAGCCACATAGCCATCATCCAACACCCATTATTTCGTCACGACCTGTGTGCAAGCTGCGGGAAGGGGATAAAACACAGTTTTCTATCCTGGTGAACATTTACGATAATCCTGAGGAAATACTGTATATAATCTCAGATTATTTACGAGTGCTGCTCACTGCCCGTAATGACAGGTAATGAGTGAGTCATGTTTAAAAGATTTTTGAACCTAACGAACCATTCGGAGCCTGATCTACTGGAGAAGAAAGGAAATACCGTCACGAACACACCAATGCCAGTTCCTTAGCTCTCCGGGTGGAAATTCATCAGTACCGTAGTTGCTTGTCTGTCAACGTACTTCAGAAAATTCGGCACAGACGTCTTCATGGCTATTGTCCGGTTTGTTTACTCCTTATCCCAAGAAGAGCGCCCCCTAGTTTCATTCTTCTTTTTGCTTAACTGTGTTTTTCCCTTCCTTATATTTCTTATTTTCCTCTGTCTCTTCTTCCCTCCACTGCTTCCTCCTACTCGCTGCTAAGTCTGAATTCATCTACAATTGTAGTTTGTGTTTATCTAACTATCGTGATTCAGGGCAGGATATACAAGGTGGCGCTGTTATTTGAGCACGCTGTAAATGCCTAACAACACGTAAGGCCAATAATGATACCCCCGGGAACTGGTTATCTCTCTCCATAGCTACAAGTCACTGGTGCTCTGGATGAGTTATGAGGGTCATGTTGCATTGTTTCAACCGCCTCTTGCTTAGAATCCCCTCGCCACCATCATCTCCAAGAGTCTCCCTCTTTCCTTTTCTTATTTCCATTGTTTGATGCTGATATTCCATGCTCGAAGCATTTTCATCACGCTACCAACTTAAATTTCTTCTCTTTTTCTCTCCATCGGTTATGATGTTAAAACTCGGCCGATATCACCACCCACCCTACTTCAATTTCCCTCCTTGTTCTCCTTCCACATATACTCATAATTTTCCTCTCGCAATCATGTGTTCATGACTTGAGAAATAGGACCAGTAGATATTACAGTTGTAAGAGGAGTTTAAACAAATGAGAAAAAAAAATGATGAAAAGTGTTATCTTGTAGATAAGAAAATCAGGAAAGTTAGAAATTAGTCAGAGAGCGTGGACATAGATTGAAATCAGTTAAGGGGATTCGGAAGGGATGTAACCAGAAGAAAGATAAATCGAAAATGATTGAAAAATGGAAAAAGGTAGGTGAATAAGGTCTTTGCTAGACTTCCTTGAGACTGTTCAACAAGAGGAAATGCCCACAGCAAAGTACATAAACTAGTGAATATAGTGGGCAGGGAGGGGGAACAAGAACAATTTCTAGGACGGATGAAAGACATGGACACTGGTTCAGTGGAACTAATACCCGACGACTCTAAAAACAAGATAAACAGGGATTTAAATGAAACCATAGAGGGAAAAATATGCCGTGTAAGAGAGAAAATATTCGGGGAAATTTATGGTACGGTCGACGAAAGAACGGGAAAAAGAGCATAAAGATTTTTTTTTTGGCAAAAAGGGATGTTTAGAGAGAGAGGCAAAGACATGGAGGGTGAAGAGTCAACACTGGAGGATTTAGCAGAAAAGTGGATGGCACCAGAATAAGATAGATTAGTACAACAGGTGACTGATAGACGTAAATCAGCAATTATATTTTTTGCCGGAAAATAAATCATATTCCAGAAGAAGAGGAAACGGGTGAAAAAGGAAGGGTTGCTCGAGGCTATAGAAATGCCAGACTCAGTGTCGTAATAAAACAAAGGAAGAGAATTGGTGGATGAAATAAAGCCATAAGAGCAGCGGATGAATAAATTCAGTAACGAAATTGTGAATGCAGACAGCATAAGAAGGAAACATAAGTTGTATGCTTTTCGAGAAAGTTTAAGGAATGGTGTCCCATGAGTGTGAAACTTCCTCCCCATACAGGAATTACGATAGGTAGTAGATATTTACTCACACACGCTAATGGTACAACTAGAACTGTTTGTTATTGTTTTCCAATTACTATCAAAATCAAGTATGACCACTGTGTTCACACACACGCATACACACACGCCAAGCCTGATGAGACAATTCAGTGTCCGCGTTACGTAGTACTCGATATTATCATTAACAAATATACATTTTTCATGCAGCAGGAGAGGAAACGGAGTATGTTTCCTTTGTTCGCTTCACACAGATCGGTAACTGAATATGAATATGCTCTATGTAATAAGTTTCTCTGCAGCTACTACCTCTGAATGATTACCAGTACAAGTCTAGGATTTTTTTTATACGGCTCCAACTGAGACGAATCGGTTTATGTAAGTTATCAAGTATATAATACTTAATCTACGTCCAGCATTTGAATGACTTTATAAGTATATGTTTCAATAGTGCTGGCGTCCTAGCTTAGTCTCTTCGATGTATATCAACTGACTGTTATATTTCTCTCTTGTATCTCCCTTGATGATGTGATTATTACACGAAAGTGCACTTGGGAACTTTTCGTGCTTCATTTTCCCCGTGGACTCATAGGATATATATATA
>JAUUDZ010162347.1:0-18450 GCA_032361705.1 Panulirus versicolor | reverse complement strand
CTAGGTTATGGGCCGATATATAGAGCTCCCAGAAATATTCTTTTATTTCTACAGTGAAGATTTTATCCTCACACACACACACACACACACACGTGTGTGTGTGTGTGTGTGTGTGTGTGTTCTTTTTCGCAGTTTCCACGGTTAGCGTGGTGGGGTCAGGAACAGACGAAGAAATGGTTTCATCCGCTCACATCCATTCTCTAGCTGACACGTATAATGTGCTAAAACCACAGCCGGCTATCGACAACCAGGTCTACAGACCTTTCCATGGTTTCCCCATAGACAACACTTCGCCCCTTACATACCACATCGCCCCAATTCACAGAATCTATCACGTGCTCAATTCCTGCATGTTTAAGCCCTAAGCAATCAAATCATTTTCCACTCAATCCGTCCATCTCCAATTTGGTCTTCTTGTGCTATCCACATCTGACTCATATACCCGCTTTGTTAACATCTCACTCATGATCTTGAAATGTCCACAACATATCAGCACACCCACTTCAGCTCTCACAACTATACACTTCCTATCACCACACCTCACCCTTACCCTATCATTTCTCATTCGATGAGCCCTCCTCACACCACGTATTGTCCTAAATCACCTCATTTCAAACTTATTTACCCTCATCCGTACTTTCTCGTCCACGCCTCGCAGCTATAAAACACCGTCGTGACGGATATTCCATCCAACATTCCCATCTTTGCCATCGCCAACAATGACCTCTCTCCTCCACACATTCCTCAGTACGCCCAGGACTTTATCCCTCTATCCCACCATGAGGCTCGCTTCAGCCTCCTTGGTTCCATTCACCTCGGTAACTGAAGCACCACACTTCCAGATTCTCTCCATTCAAACTCACACTCCAAGTAACTTGTCTGTTAATAACCTTGCTTTTATTCTCATTTACTCTGAACTCTCCCTGTTTTACACACTACCAGAGACACCAAATTCTGCAGTTTCTAATTCGAATCTGCCACCAGCGTCGCGTCATCAGCAAACAACAACTGATACCTTCCAGGTAGCCCCACTTCCAGCAGACGACAGACCACAGTATAAAGAAACAAAAATCAAATAGTCTGGCAACGAGTTTTCATCACTAAATAAAAAAAAGATCAGTTTTAAAGACTAGTAAATTTTGCCATCCGACATTATTCACTTAAAGATATAAAGAATAAACTACATTGAGACTGTTTAGTCATTCACCCGAGCTATCCATGCGTCAACATCTTACAGGTAAGATCAATCAAAATCCTGCACCTTAGATGAAACTCAAAGAACCATAAATCAACATCACATAATCTTGGGGGAATGCGACATTATTAGTGATGGAGAGAAAGAACAAAGATGCCAATTTTCCGTTTCTCATTGTGAATTTCAGACCTCCGAAAGTCGATGTTGCCGGTATATTTTGGAAAAAGAAATTTACCGTGCCTTGGCCCAGCCCCCACCAGCCTACAGTGTACTTAAAACTCAATAAAAGTCGCTTTCAGCTACACAATCAGGGCTGAAAAGTTCTACTTTCTACCCTCTAGTTCCACTACATTTCGTAATCATATCAAGAGCTAAAATTCGAATATCTCGGCGTTGATTCCCATCAGAGATAAGAACACCACAAACCCAAAGACGAAACGAAATTTCAAAATTCGATCAAATTCACCATCTGACACAGATCGACTTACACTTTAACTTGTGCCAAATTTCGTCGTAGGCAATAGTTAGCAAATTTCCAGCTAAAGCTCTTGACAAAATCCAATTACTATGACAATACAGCTTAATTCCAGCTTGAATTTCCGCCTGGAGTATGCTTAAGCCAGACTTTGAAACCCTGCCATGCATAATACATAAACTTAAATACCTAACCAGACTGAGTGTAACGTTCATCTTTAGTAGCCACCAAAGTTCCCCATCCCTTAGCTATAATTCCCACCAAAACCAGAGATAGAGGGCGGGGTAATATGGTCACGTAGGAAAAGTTAGGCAGCCAGCGGGTCACGTGTGAGACGCGCGTTCCTTACAGAACATCGTACCTTTTATCATCCATGTGGACGCCAAACCTGAGGCTCTCTCACGCCTCCTACATTCATAAGTCCTTCAGGAAGGAGAGGAGAGGAGCGAGTACTGTATAACCAGCAACCAAGTTCTCCTGTGGCTCGTCAGAGTCCACACTACTGCTGGGCGTCTTCATCCTGTTATCTCGACGGTACGACCTTTGAGTACGATCCTTGACCTAACTCTTCACCTTTCAGGTCACGAAGTAGGCCATCATAAACCAAGGGTCATAACGTCGAATTCAAAGTTCATACCTTTGTGCTCAAGTGGTTAAGATGTTACTTTTAGTCCAACGGCAAAGATGGAACCCATCTTGCAGTATCGTCTATGACTAATACATTCAGGGAACGCCTATAATTCCGAGAAAAAAAAAAAGAATACGGTGATGCTGAACTCTTGAATCCCGATCCAAAGACATGTTCTGGTAAAAGGCTTATTGAGAACGATCAAAAAGACTCTATGAATGCATTCTTAAAACAGCTGATCTGAGCAATAAGTCGCCTATTTCTCCCTAAGAAAATAAAAACTACAGACTTGCGTTGGTGAATCCTAAACCGCTGATTGAAAGATAATAATCAGAATCCCAAACTGTCGTGAGATTGGGATCCAGTGATGTTCAAATGCTAGTTTAAGGGTTGAGCTGGGCACTCTTAAAATCAAGGTGACACATCAACGGACCCCCTTACTGGAAGATTACCTGAATATCTCCTTCCTAACAAACGCGGCTCCTCAAACATTATTTAAAGTCCAGACCTGGGCGAGGGGTCGGACTGGAACTCTTAGAACTTACAGATAGACCCAAAACCCTTGCCTGAAACACGTCCTAGATTCGCCTAAACGTTTGGCCTAAATATGCCCAAATCTCTGACCTGGGTACGCCCAAAACCAGACTTTGGCAAAGCCCAAACCCTAGAGCTGGGTAGGTCTATATCTCATGCACCTGGGTGCGCCCAAACCCCACACCTGGATAAACCCAAAACCCTGACCTGGGCACGGCGTCCGGAGCGAAGTTGTCTGCCGTGTAGTTCTTGCCGAAGAGCTGCATGCCGATGACGGCGAAGATGTAGATGATGATGAGGAGGACGAAGGTCAGGTTTCCCAAGGCCCCTAGCGTGGAGACGATGATGCTCAGCAGCACCCGCATCGTCCTCCAGGATTGAGCCAGCTTCAACACACGCAGCTAAGGGGAAGGAGGGGCGAAGGAAGGGTGAGAAAGGAGAGAATATTGCAAGGCAAAGCGCAAGTGAGAGGTGACTGAGGAGGCAGAGAGAAAAGGGCCAACGAGGCGGTAACGATGGAGAGCTGTCGTCCGTGGGAGGTGGGCGGATGTTAGGGAACGAGAGTGCAGAAAGGGGGACGTAAGGGTGAGGAAACGCGGCGGGTGTCAGTCAAATTACCACGGAAGGCGGACTGGTTGGCGACAGCTAAGGTGGGTAAGGCTTGCCTACACGTAAAAGGTTATGAACTTAACTGGGGAAACTCAGGGTGATGAATGAAGAACACCTGAGGGACACGTGTATGTGTGGAAGGCTTGGATTACGGACACCATTGGGGTAGACTCTCGTGGGTACCTTGGTAGGAGTTTAGGACACCATTAAGTTGGAACAGGACGTTGCAGGAGGACTGGGGAACTCTTGGTTAAGACTTCAAGACTCATGTTATTTAGAACATAAAGTGGATCATAACTTCAATGGATAAATCAAGATACATCATAACCTTAAGACAAATCTAAAAAGTCACTAGTAGGTTAAGACACTGTAGGGATATTCTAGATCATTGTAGAGGTAAACCAGGACAGCATAAGGGTTAACTAAGACGGTGGGGGTAAATCAGGATACTGTGGTAAATTAAGTTAAATTGATAATCAAGGAATTTTGTAGGAATAGGGAAACTGTAGTTTTAAAGAGGACAATGCACAGTAAATCACGGAAACATGATAAACTGAGACATCAAATAGTATGGTACAACACTGTGTTGCAATGAATACATTATAGGGATCAATCTGGACATTACAGAGCATTACATACACTTGAAAAAACAGTACATGAGAATATCGTGTGATATGGATTAGGGCATTGCAGTGCAAATTACGTACATGAAGAAATAGATTAGGACACCACACGATGACTTAGAACTCTATGGTAAGTCAGGTAAAGAGGAAAAATAATAGAAAACAGCATTCACCCACGACCACATACAGCAACACTAGCAACACTCACACGTCTCGTTCCATGACACTAAAGTAGGAGAATCACATAGCAACACAGACAATACAAGGACATCGGCAAACTCACGAGTGACATTTTCCTCAGTGTATTACCTCGCAACACACAGGCATAAGAAAAATGCGCAACACAAAAAAATAATCCATCCTGATGAAAATAACCAACACTGACCAATATCATTCCTTCAATACAGCATATAAAACACATTTCAAGAACACAATACCGTATGACAACGAGCATAGTAATAACGCACTGTACAGAAACACAGTCTTTTATGAAACAGAACACAAGTCAGAAACTCTCAACACCACACCATAGCTCACAGCACACTGATGACACACAATGCAGAAACACAAACTTCAAAAGAAGTCAACATTCTTCAAAACCACTCTGTAACAGCCAACACATGAATGACGCACAACACAAGAAACACTTAAACCTTCACAAATATGGAGCACAAGTCAGCAACCATCAACATCAAACTGCAACACTCAGTACACTCAACATACAACACGGAAACACAAAATTATACAGTACACAACACAAAGTCAGCAGCAATCCTTGCAACCACAAAGTAGCGACATTAACCCAGCCATATCTCTTGATACAAACACACAACAGCAACACGGTTTCCCACCACACACACACACATGTGCAGCCATCAAGCCTCAACACCGGGGATACTGACCAGCCTCATCCCCCTCAGTACGGAGAGGCCGGAGCCGATCTCGAGGCCGAGGTCAAGAAGGGAGGCGAGGACGATTACCAAGTCGAACACGTTCCACCGGTTCACGAAGAACTCTCTGCTCAGCGCCATCAACTTCATGATGCACTCCAGCGTGAAGACCGCCGTGAACACCTGCAGGAGAGAACATCCAGTGATAAACTTTGTTACTGTGAGCGGAGAGAGAGAGAGAACACCTGAGGTATTAGTATCAATCCTGAAATACACAATCAATGAGAAATATTGCCCTGATGAACACAGCGACGCACGAGACTTAAAAGACTGTGTGACCAGAGCGAGAGAGGATGGATGTACGCTCCTGCCCTCATGTCTCATCTAACAAGACCCCTCATCACCTGGTGAGTTTTTGCTCAGTGCTACGGAGTCAGCCCGGGCATCACAGCAACTTAATCTTCAACAACAACATGAGGGAGACGAATCAAGGTTAACCTCAAGGCTCGTTCACACAGCGAAGACGATCTCTTCTCCATCATACAGAACTTCTCCGTGCTCATAGAGAAAGCGTGTGTGTGTGTGTAAAAAAAACAACAAAAAACAAAAAGCTCCGGTAGCGTTTCCTACATACCTCGACACTTGCTTGGCTGCCGCACATAGGAAGTGTCGCCAACCGCTTGTACAGAAATTAGAAATCAACCGCAGCGATGTGAATGACCATCATACTAAGTTATTACAAAAGATTAAGGAAAAACTACACATGCTATCTCCAAAATTGGTCAAAACTAGAAATGATTACGCTAGGCGAGATATCTGAAAATTTTAACACGACTGGATGAATTATTATATTTACATAAGTATGATTTGGTTCTATCTTTTATCATATCAGAGTCGGTGATGAAAATAATCCCATCAAGAGTTTAGAAACGAGGCGCAATCAAACAATGTTTGTGATCTAAGACTACAGACTAACACTCATATGGGCCTAGGCTAGGATGAGTAAGCCTCTCTCATGTTTGAACTGGAACTAAAGATCGATGACAGGAAGTACTTCACAAAGACTGATCAACATTCAACATACTTTGGCAGAGTCTGAGGAAACAGTATGTAAGTATATAAAGTGTGTAATTATATAAGGATATATAGATGGATAAGTAGGTAAATGAACTTGCGGTGATGACATAAAAAGATCCCACCATAGCTGGTTAGCCACAGTAACGAATCATAACCAGAGACCCGAAAACCGACGCCCTGGACGTATAGATGCGTGATTCGACTCTTCGTAGCCGAGCCGAGGGTCGACAAGACGAGTAGTCTCACGGCGTTCGATATTTCATGGGAGGTCGGTATCAGAAAATATGGCGAAGAAAGTAGAATGCGAGTAAAGCGATTGTATCTCTCAAAATTACAAGAGGAACAACAGCACGAGTCTGTACATCCAGCCTGATTCAGTGGAACACGAGGTTCAGGAGGAACAGCTGGACCTTCACACAGGGGTGAGAAAGGTGACGATTTGCCTCCAGTTTCGAACCCTATTCAGCAAAGTATTCAGTGTAGTTTTGAGAAGGACGGCAAGTGTCACACTGTAAGAGCAGTGGACAATACGAGACAGGAATAATCCAACTTCTAACATATATTGTGAACAGTTTAAGAAACATTTCTAACTTATCCAGACCCTTCAATGCGATTGTAATATATGCCAACGGACTTCTTTTACATTCCTCTTTATTTGTAGTTCAAATGACGTTATGTACAATGTCTACCACTGGTTCTCTTCCCCACATCGACCTCTGTAGCTTCTTCCAGATTAATTCGTATTCACAGTAGGACCTTCTCTCGCCGTGACCCATCCTCATTACCCTGCACTTACTTGGATTGAATTTCATCATCCATTTATCAGACCAACTTTGGAGTAGGTCTAGGTCCCCCCTGTAAACCGGTGCAATCGTTTTCATTCTCTAATTCCCTCACGAATTCGGCTTCATCCGGAAAAAAAAAGAAAATGTTTAGGTATGACTCAGAAGCCATTTACTTACACCATGAATAACACTGGGTCCAAAACTCACCCATGCGGCACTCCAGTTGCTATCTCCAGCCAATCTTGAGAATTTATTTCTAACCTGCTTTCATTTTTCCCTCCCACAGAGCGAAGGAGATTACCACTTATTCCTACCTGCAGCTCTAGCTTCTTGATCAATCTCCGATGGGGAACACGGTCAAAGGCTTCCTGTCATTCTGGGACCACTGAGTGTGAGTGTTTGTGTCTACGCTCAAGGCTCCTCCACATTTGAGAGAGGGACCAGAAAAATCAGGAGTATGTAATCATTAGCGATTTAGTCGCATGTTTAAACACAAGTTGCGAATCAACACAGTGAGTACTGTGACTACGGATGATTGCAATCTTGTGTGATACAACACTGTAACTTTGATTATGTGATTACAATTTGTGTTATGGGGAGTTTTACTCTCATGTTGCCTCGTCACTTACCCTTGTATAAGCATTGTGTATTTACTCTTATGTGTGCGTACACACAGACCCCAGCACAAGCCAATTACCGTTTTATCAACCAGCTTCGAGGGGAGGACGAACAGCTGGGCTGGCTGTGGGCCATCTGCCGCGCCTCGGATTCAAACTCAAGTGGGTTCGTGCGTGGATCATGGTCAGCGCTAACCATTACACCACGGAACCCCATGTGTGTAGGTGGGTTCTTGTGTGAACATGTGATCCACCCCCACACTCGAGCTGGCAACCAGAGAGCAATTTCGGCAGTTGTGATCACATACCAACATCAACAAAACGGATGGACGGGGATAACGCTATATGCCCCCCACGTCCTGTGGGAGAGGGCATAAGAATGCTAATGTGTGAATACTGGTGTGTCTTTGTAGGTCCTCTGAACAGTGGACTAACAGAGAGAGAGAGAGAGAGAGAGAGAGAGAGAGAGAGAGAGAGAGAGAGAGAGAGAGAGAGAGAGAGAGAACAAAGAGGCAATGCTGTAAATCATCTCGGTCATGCTTGCATGTGACGTGGCCTCGAGCAACCTTTAAACCAAACCCTCCATGGTGTGAACTGCATCTGGTGAGAACACGTTCTCTCCGTTCATCGTCTCTGTTGATCATATTTGAAGGAAAATGTTTGGTTCACGCCATTCGTTCTCCAACTAGAGCATCAGAGGTTTGTCAAACACCCACAATTGTTTTTCAAGACGAAAATAGTTCCTGATGTCTTAGTGGCTTATAGAGAGAGGGGGTTACACACATCCTGCTCGGTGGCAGGAACCAAACTGCTGATGAATAGTGGGAAACGGCGTATCACAAACATCACAGTGGGCTGGTGAGTGACACACATCATGGCAGGTCAGGTGAACACGACGGTCACACAGTCACTGAGACCCGGGGCGGAGGACAAAATCCAGTTGGTTCGTCGTCGTCCAACATTGTATACATAACCATGATCACTATGTCTTCACGTCACGAACTACCTTCTTGTGATGCTGAATTGTATACCGGGTTGCGTGCCTCATCATATGATTATCTTGTATGAACGAACGCTAGAGGACTTACAGACATCCGTAATATACTTTTGAACAAATATACTAACGTGAGGGCTATATCCCTCGCTGTCTGACACTATAAACAAGATTGTGTGAATTTACGACGTCTAGCTATTACCTTTAACTCGACTCCCACTTGAATGTGATGGATTAAGCGCATGCAGCCCCCCCCCCCCCCCGATCGTACATGTTCCATTAGCTTCTGCCTGAAGTGCTGATGTGAAACAATATCATCCACATCAATACAAGCAGTTTTAATTATACACCGTTCACACAAGTCCTCTGATTACTACAGTCTGCTTAAAGAATCTAGAGAAATAAATATACGTGGCACGAAAACCAAACATCATAAAGCCATCAAAGGGATCAGAGGGGGAAGGATGCCATTAGCACGGCAAAGGTTGTTAATTGGTTCATCTTCAAAAAATGTTTGAAGTTTGGCTCGTGGCTGAAAAGATCGGGGGCCCGCCTGCTCTTGCTTGAGCTCCGTCATTAATGTAATGGGCGGCGTGGCTGGCCGGGAACAGGTAGCCTCTCTCTTTAATAATGAACATTATTGTTCAGTGAACCTCGTTGCTGGCAGTGCTGACGGTGGCAGTGAGGAGCTGGGTAAAACTATCAGTACCGTCCACTAACGCGTTCACTGGGTATTCCCAGACTGCCTCCCCCTGAAACAGCGACTCACACGATCACTTACGGTTATCTGCACTAACATTGGACATCACCTCCGGCTGTATGGTTATATAGTGGCCACAATCACCACTTATTCCAGTTGTGAAAAGCCGCTGTAGCATGTACGTCCTGACTCATATGATAACTATTCTAAAGCTACAGTGAACGTTGATCATCAATGGTAATATCAATAGATAACCTACGATTCCCGAACACAGTTCCCTACAGCTCGCTGCAGCATATAACCAACGGGAACGAGACAGTATCCACACCCCCAGGACGTACGGTAATGACGTAGCTCCCTCACCATCGCCTAGCTCCCTCACCATCGCCTAGCTCCCTCATCATCGCCTCGCTCCCTCACCATCGCCTAGCTCCCTCATCATCGCCTAGCTCTAGGATCCTCCTTCAACCACGGGACTTCCATGCTCGTCAACCGTATCGATCACGTCACCACAGTCGCTAGATGACAAAAGGTAAATAAAGTATCAACGAAACAAGTGATCAGTCTTTTATAAGTGAGGATGTGAACCGTCAGGATGCGCACGGTAACAGCAGGGGTTCATAATGAGACACAGTCAAGTGTGGTAACCAATGTGAACTACCAGTACTGATGCGAAAACTGGGGCAATGATTGTAACTTATGATACGCATCGCTTCACCTCATGTCTGAGGCCGAGTCGCCGTATGTGGCGTTTGGTCATCTCATGGATAACACCGTCCTCCATGACGTACTCCACTCATACCTGATACACGAGTCACGTGAACATCAAGCGCGCCTCATGCTCGTGAGTTCGTGTGTGTGTGTGTGTGTATCACGTGGCTAGTCTGCCCTGACTCACAGACGGAGTCATTTGGATATTTTGTCCCCCAAGATGGGCAATGGCGTAGGGCAGGTGGACACCCTGGGTCCTACTGGGTTTCTTAAGTTTAAGATCTATTTCTATTTTCTTTTATATGGATTTCTTTTCTCGTCCGAGGATAATCTACATCTGAAACTTGAAAAAGAGTAAACACTATCTTCTTTGTCAAATGATGTTATTGCATGCTGTACATCTAACAATCTATTCCATATTGGAATAAATCTTCAAGAATGTGTTTTAACTGCAGTTCATCATGAAGTCCTAACAAGTCATACTATATCACTGACAATATTTACTCCATCCCTTTCGTACACCCAACAGCCCACCAACACATCACTAAGAATGTTACCACTAATTACTGTATTACTCACGGATGTAGCACGGAGGGTCTTTGACCTCCTGCGTGTCCGAAATTCTACCATGAAATGAGCTATTTTTTTCCTCATATACATATATGATGAGGGTTCTTCTAGCATGACACGAGATCAAAGAACTTCCCTAAGCTGTGAAAACCGCTTCCATGACCTGCGTTAAGAGCGACATGCAAGGAGAAAACATCTGAAACAGAGAGTTTTGAGAGAGAGAGAGAGAGAGAGAGAGAGAGAGAGAGAGAGAGAGAGAGAGAGAGTTGCAATGTTACAGGTGGCGGCCCCAAGAGCTGAAGGAGTTACCGATCGTTACGAGAAATGCTACCCTTTGCCACACCTCCAGCTGGAAAAAAACTGGAATATTGTGGTTCCTCTCTCATGGTGCAAGACTGTACGTGTTAGAGCATGGAAGGCAGCAGCATGGGTAGCGAGAAGATGAGAGTGAATGAGACCGCTAGTGACGCACTGTGAAGGCATGGCAAGTGAGAGTGATGTGAGGGAGCTATGGTGAGCAAGAGGTAAGGAAGGTTGAGGAGGAAGGTATAGTGTGAGATGGTATGGTGGAGATAGAGTGAGAGATGGTATAGTGATAGTATGGTGGAGGTACAGTGAGAGACAGTATGGTGGAGACAAAATGGGCCATGGTATGGTCAAGGAGGAACAGTGTGGGATGGTATGGTGAAGGAAGAACAGAAGGGATGATATCGTGAAGGAAGTAAGTGAGGGACGGACAGTGTGGGACGGTATGGTGGAGGAGAGTGTGGGATGGTATGGTGAGTGAGGCACAATGAACATATGATAAAGTAAGTAAAATGAGGCAGTTGCAGTACAGTATGGTGCATCACGGTTCCGTGGAGCCTCACTTAGACAACATACAAGAGTATTCTCTCTCTTTACTCGAGACTTAACGATATACAATAATTGTTTCATTACACTAAGTGAGGCGAGCTAATTATACAGCGGACCAAGCAACGAGTGTAATACTTCCCCGCTTCTTATAAGCAAAGTGTACGGGAGACACCGCAGTGGTTATGTGTTAGGGTGTTTACACGACGCCTGTGTTCCTTTTTCTTCTCACAGTGACCAATATGGCAGGTGCAAAATGTCCCAGTCAAGGCCATCTTGCGTGAATGATAAAAGAAAAAAAAATAATCAGGGTGTCTGGAGGTGTTTGTAGACCTGACTCTTAAAGGAGGAAGGCTGTATGAAGAGGAAGAGACAAAAGAGGGCAAAGAATTCCACAGCTTAGCTGTTCCAGGGAAAGAGGAAGCAGCATAACAGCCAATCCTCTAGTGACAAGTGTCCATATAGAAACTGAGGGAAGCAACAGATATACGCGTCCCAAGAGTCAAATCCTTTGGAGTGGGGGATACACAAATAGCTTAATGGGCTAAATAATATGTACATAATAGAGAGTAACAACATCGCAGCGGATGGAATGAGGAGGTTGAAGAGATATGATGCCAGGAGGATTAATGAGAAGCAGGGCTTTAGATTCCACTTTAACAGAAATGTGGAGGATGAGCCAACCATGTGTGTGAGCAGTATTCCATTCTGGGCGAATAAAACCCGTAGATATGGAATATCAGCTCAAGAAAAATCATTACGGCACCACCTATACACCCACTCCCAGCTCTGGGGAAGAAGATTTTGTGGTGATTATGTACGGTTTCCAGGATAGTGTGGACGATAAGACTATGCCCAACAGGTTTACGTTTAACTGGGTTGAACTGTGGTGTTTTGAACTGGACAGAAGGAAATACCTTATTGTTAGAGACAGGTATAAGGAGAAATTGCAGACCTAGTACTGCGAAATCCATACTGGTGATGTAAAAGAAGGGAAAAGGGATTCCAAGTGTTCGAAAAAGCGAGTTTAGGAGCGTTTCAAAGACTCTGGAGATAGCATGTGAGTAATGGGGCGATGGTTGGAGGGGTTAAAGTGGTCCCCTTAGGGATGGGCTGCAACAAGACGTGCTTCCAAGCGGAATGAAAAATATAAGTTTTATGGCGGAGGCGAAACAGACACACACACCCTCAGAACTCGCGGAGGTATGCCATCCGCACCATACACCTTGTCCACCAGGAAACGGGAGAGGACCTGGAAGACCCCCTGAGGGATGAGAATATACGAGGTGGCGTAGGTTTAATGGGAGGACGTAGGGGCGGAGGATGACAAGCTGAATCATTCACAGTAAGAGGAAAACAAGGTACCAAAAACAACAACTATATCAGCTGGAGGGACAGCAATACACTGATCATGTCGGAAAAGAGGAGGAAAGGTTGAATTACAGAACTTGTTGATGCTTATGGTTCAGGACCCATGAAGGTATGTCAGCAGAAGTCAAGAGAACAAACTCCCTTCTTTCTTTATAGGATAATGCCCATAGGGCTCTTCGAAGAACAGCTTTCAAATGAATCCGAACAGAAATGAAAACGGAGTAGGTATCATGAGAAGGGAAGAATTTCATGGTACACCACGCACCGTCCATGATGCGTCAGGCATTAGAACAGGGGTGAGCAAACCTCGACTGCACTACACAAGGCATCCTGACCATAGAAGCAGTATCTACCAAAAGGAAAGCCAAAGTTGGCGTTTCGAGGGGAATAGAGGATGGGCGTACCTAATTAGAATAACCGAAATAATGTTGAGGTCAGAGGACCCTAAAGGGACAGTAGTGTATTAACAGTGGGAGGGTCCAGAAGAGTGGTCGTGACGGTCGAGAACTAGGATAGCGTGTTTAATAAATTAGTTTCAGATCGTTAAGGAGACAAAAAGAAAAGGCCTTGGTTCCACCAGGATCGTTCCGGTTAGATCCTAATCAATACTTGTGGTGTACACTGAAACCCACTGCATAGAAGATCTCAGCATATGGATGTGAAGAGAAGCAGAGCTTCATGCCAAGAAGTCAAACAGTCGAGGACTTGTTTATAGCTGAAGGAATGTGTGTGTGTGTGTGTGTGTGTGTGTGTGTGTGTGTGTGTGTGTGCGCGCGCGCCCAGAGGGGTGGGTGATAAACAAAACACCAAAGTAAGGTGAAAGAAGGTAGAGATTACAAGCCAGATGGTACTAAAGTTTGGAGACTCAGGATCCACGAGGCAAGCAATAGGTGTTCTTGTACTACAAGCTCCAGCCTCAGAACGGAAACAATGATGGGAGATGATGGTTGGAAGAGGGGAAGCATCCCTGGCCAGTTGGATTTAAGAGAGGAGAAAAATGTAGGTGGTGTTCAACCGGGGAAGGTTACAATTAAGGCTGTGAAAGCTGCAGAAATGGAGAGAAAAAGAGTCAGGTCTGGGAGCTGTAGCAACGTAAGCTGGGCGAATCCAAGTCACATGAGGGCGGGCAAGTGGAGCCTGGGATCCCCCCTAACCCCCTCCTCCACCGATGGCGCCGCTCTGAATCGGCGCCGGATAATTATTTGATGGTCGCAACTGCCGAAAATTGGGGAAGTATTGAAAGGTACGAAAAACAGAGGGGAAAATAAGTGTGCGTGAATTGTGTGCTGTCAAGTGTTGAAAATGACAGAGAGAGGATGTGGGACTGGGGCTCCGTGCCAACAACCCACATGTGGTTGGGACAACGGAAAAGACGACAGCGATCTTGGCCTGGAAGGTGTACGTAACGACCGCAGCGGTGCTGACTCATTGCAACGCCGCCACTGTCTCTCCAGAAACCCAGTCGGTGGTGTACCTCTCTGGTCATGTATTATTGCTACCACTGCTGTTGCTTTTACTACCACTACTGCTACTCCTAAGGCGGCTACTACTACTACCATCACTGCTACTCCTAATGCGACTACTACTACTACTACACAACAGCAGTAGGTACCATCTACTACCCATAAAAGAGGTATACCTGTGGGTGTACCTCATACTGGGAGACTATCCAATCTATCCGATTAATCCACCGTGAACAAGGCTGAGTTTGGGGAATACATCAGGATACTTTCATGATTATGAGAATAATCGTCTTTCTGACTATATGACGGGCATTCATCATGCCATGCCACAGACCCTAGAATCTACTCGCATACCATAATGGATGTGCGACACACAGTCAGAGTGGAAATCATTCGTAGAATTATAGAACTATCCTGATATGTTAGGTATACTGTCAGTGTAGAGTCGTGACTGCCAGTATACCTGTTTTATCGTCTAAGGTAAACAGCAAAGTTAGGTGTTAACGACTATATCGACAACACACAGCAGTTCATGACAGACGAGGCAGCAGTATTAAGTCTCTTCTTTATTCTGATTAGTGACCGACTCGCGAGAATGGTTTTCGAAGCCTTCCCTAATGTCTTACCCTCTACTCCTCTCCTCTTCTTCCTCTCTTCCATTTCATATTTTCTCTCTTTTCTTTCACACTATTACCCTTGTATCACAACCAAATCATCCTTCCTATACACTACTTCTTTACCATACTTGTTTTTTTCTTCGTTTCACCTTTCTTTAGTTCTACCTTCCTTCAGTCCCTATCCTTTCCATCTCTCTCCCTTTCCCTCTCCTCCTGTATTACTTTCCTTCAGCTCAGCCGCACAATGAACTCATTACTTTCCTCACAAACGAGTCTGTTGCTGATCTTAATTACCCACCAGGCGGCGACTGTTTGCCTGTATGAATGACTGGATATATAAGGAACTATAACAGTTATGAATGACTGTCGAAACAAGGTGACTGTACCAACCAGGTGCAAGAGGGTTGGAGCTAACGAATGAAGAGGTAATTTTTCTCTTGTGTTGAGGACTAGATAGCGAGCCAGAGTGTTGACTCCTGAGTGTGGAGGACTAGATAACAAGCCAGTGTTGCTTCTAGAGTGTGAAGAACCGAGCAATAATCCTTGGTGTTGATTCCTATACATGGAGGATCAGACAGTAAACTGAGGTGTCAAATCCCGGGAGTGGCGGACCAAACAGATACAAAACGTTCTAATCCTTTAGCTCTGTAGCTGAAGGATCACCCTTCAGGTAAGTGACACAGACCAGACTTACAGTAAATATGTTTCCGGGAGAGTTCATCTGGAACAGCACGACGCGGACACCTGACAACCAGACCCTGGAAGAATAGCTTGATCACAGATCTACAAAATGACTCGGTCTTGCTTTCAGTAGAATTAGTTGCAGAGGTGAAGTGTGAGCGGTTGTATATGGATGCGTGAGTGTAATGACAGAGAAGAGGAGGATAAGGATCCCCACTGAGGACAACTGAGAGAGCAACTCGAATGGTTGGGTGGAGGAGTGAGAGGAAGACGTATGTAGTGAAGGGGGAGGGAGAGGTATGGCGTCCCAGGCGTAAATGACGACATGAAAGACGACGTGGAGTTTTGTGTGTCAGCGGCCACCAGTGTTGCAAATAAGGACTTTAAGCATAAATGTTGTTCATACATACACATGGTACAGACACAGGAGGAGAGGGTAGACATGAGCATGGCTGATTTGTTTCCGATAAGAGGGAACAGGATGATATGTAGTTGGAAGGAGATGGTTGGAAGTCAGATCTTGTGGTACTGTAAGTCTTTTACGGTAAATGACACAGAGTTAATACTATGAATGAGCAAACAAGAATAACAGAAGTTAAGAGAGTGAATGAAACTATGAAGGATTGAAGGAAAAGCAAAGAGGATCCAAAACTGACCCAAGGTGAGGTTCAGGCGTTGTAGAGGCAGTTTAAGAATGGATCATTAAACGCTGCCATGGAGGTGTGTGGCAATGTGTATATAGCCTGTACAAACAGAGGTACAACATGGCGAAACTGCAGGACGTGAAAAAAAGAAAGTTGAATCTGCCAGAAAATTACGATGAATGGCAAGCGACAGGGGTACAATACAAGGTCCAGTAGAGACATGTGAAAAGGATAGTATATAAGAACGGAAAGAAAGCAAATTTGGCTATAGGGAGAAAATATTAATAGGAATTTCAAAGTACAGCAAACTATTCTGGAAGAACGGAAATACAGTAAGAAGAGAGGCATGGGTAAGAAGCGAGAGCGTATTAAACAACTCTGGCAGACGGCCAGTGATAAAGAACGAAGTGCGTAAGAGATGGAGAAACGATCTTACAGAAACGACAAAATAATGGTGAAAAAGGGTGTGTCTGTCAGAACATTAGGATCAGAGGTAAGAGATAAGAGATAAATGGGAAAAGAATACCTTACAGAGGAGGAAATAAGAGCAATGAAGCTTTTAAAACAGGGAAAAAGCTGGGGGTGCGGATGATGTGGTGAGCGAGATGGTGAAAGACAAGAGGTGAAAAAAACATTGGAGAGAATCTGGAAAGTGTGCGTGGAAGCCTGGAAAAGGGATCAAAGGCAGTAATCGTTCCACTGTATAGAAGAAAAGGAAATAAAAGTGATTGTAAGAAATACTGAGAAACGAGTCTCTTGCCACAGTAGGCAAGGTATATGGTTGGATAGCAAGTAATTGTCGTATAAGGATTAGTGAACTTAGAGTTGGAGAGGAAAATGGTGGATCATAGTAAGAAGAGAAGACAAGTAGTGGGGCAAGAGGAGGAACAAGAGAGGATCGACCCTTTTGATGCCGAACTTGGTCATCTAAGATCAGACGCTGCAGACACTGCACACTACCACAGTCTGGCAATTCACTGCTTGTACCATCAAGACACCGTCCATCAGGGTGAGATCCTCGGTACCGTCGTTAAGTCCTCTTCAAAAACATGGATCCAGGGAAGGCACATGATATACTTAACTGGAAAGCACTTTGGGAGTTGTCGTCTCAATATGATGAGCTTGGAAAACTTCTGAATGCCGTTACGAGCTCTTCTAATGGAAGCAGTCCATGCATGAGAGTAAATGGGGATATGAGCGAGTTCACGAAATGGAGCACATTAAGGGGTGTTTGCTCTTTCATCACAGTTGATTAAAGTTTTTATCGATCGGCCATTACGTGAAGTGAGAGCAAGGTTGGGCGACTGTGGCGGAGACTTAACCATGGAGAAACATAATAGCCACTGACACACTTGCTGTTTGCAGATGATGCAGTTCTAACAGCTAAATCAGGAGAAGAGTTGAAAAGAATGATGGGCCAGTTCGATGTTGTACACGTAAGGTGTGAATGCTGGAAGTAAAGGCGAGTTAGAATATGACGCAAGATTTTATAAGCCATGCAGGATCACAGTTTGCCTGGTGAAGAATCACAAGTTGTGGATGTGTAAGTGCTGAGGAATAAGGTTTAGTAAGGATAGCACAAGAGAAGCTGAAGTTAAAAGCGGTCATGCAAGATATAAAAGCTTGCGGTGAACCAAAAGCTCTAGTGACTGGGAATAATTCAAAAGCAGAGACGGTGTATAAGAATCTTGCAGGAAGGAATACTCGTACCAACGCTGATGCATGTATAAGTCGGGGAAGGTTAAAAAAAGAAAAGAAAAAAAGATTAATTTGATATGGATACTTTGCATATAAATGGTATAAAGTGATAGACAGTGAAGAACGAATGTGTGTTATTTGCGTGAATGAGTTATTAGATAGAGGCGTGAATGACAGTATTTTGGGACAACGTGGACCTGTTGGAAGTACAGTAGATGATAGACCTGTCAAGATGATAAAAATATCAATATAGCATAAAATACAAAGATGCGAGAGAAAATGCATAAGACGAGGATAGATGCAGTGATATCCCAGGATATCCCAGATGAAAATGTCTGGCTGGGGACTGGAAAGAAATAAAGCATTTTTTGTATAGATATGACGTGAAGTTCAAAGCTGGTTATGTGCCTGATCTGACCAATGAAAATGGAAGAATAGATAGACTGAGAGACAGATGGATAGACAGATTGATACAGTGCACAGATAGACAGATTGGCAATTTAAAGACCAGAGTATGAGTGAACGGTCGCTGGCAATCGTCAAAGAACAACAGGTTCTCATGATCAGTGGACGGCGGTAGACGTGGCTCCTCTCCTGCTAGACAGACCTACAGGTACTGGGCCTGGGTGACGGGTGGCGCCCTCACTCTCACAGGAGCCAGAAGTCAATAGGCAGGTTATGGTCTCCATCACCTGCAACACAGTGTGTTCTGCCAC